>WBMZ01007139.1:0-121366 GCA_013400975.1 Atrichornis clamosus | reverse complement strand
GAAGGGGAAGGGGAAGGAAAGACTGAGCAGCTGGGGAAGAGAAGGAGGAGCCTGAGGCAAAATTTATTTCTGTCAACTGGTGGTCTATTTCCTTGATACCATTTCCTTGTATACAGATAAGGAGTTATCTTAAATGACCATGTCTTTTTCAATTTGTACTTAACAGTCAGTCCCATTTTCCTTATATGATACTATCACAGCAGGATGAAAAATGCATTACAATAATCCCTGAGGATCTTCATATATCAATATCAAATGGGCTGAAATTGACCTGTTATAAAAACCAGCCTTTCAAGTCAGAAAAAACTTAAATAAAAAAAGCAAATTTCAGAGCCTGCAGGATGCTCTGTAACCTGAATGCTGAGGCACAAAGAGCAACGTTTCCAGAATGCTTAATGAAAACAAACCTTCAACATCCATGGCAAAAATATCCTTGCTATTGGTACATCTGCACCTCGGAGAAGCACTGACCCAGGCCCGACCAGTGCATCCACAGCCAAATCCGGCTGAAGCACCAAGTCCAGGGCCAGGGATTTGGCACTGGGAACTTTCTCCCAGCCTGCACAAGCTGGAGGGCGGCAGCCGGAGAGGAGGAAGGGAAAGTGGCTGAAGCACCTCAGCCCTGCCCGGGCCACTTGCTCAGAGTGCAGCGGTCCAGAGGGAACCCTGGCTCCGTGGGGGCTCCTTGGCTGCCCCCAGCTCCCCCAGCTCCACCTGTAGGCTCTGGAAACACCGTGCCAAGGCCTGAACTTCACTCCTGCAACTGTTTGAAGCAAAAATGTACCTTGAGGCTCTTCCACACAAGGCAAGGAGAGGATGGGGCACTTATCTGGGATAACACCCCAGAGCTTCTCTGGCTCCCACTGGGTTCACCCCTTGCTCACATGCTGATCCTGGCAGCCCAGGAGCAGAGCACCCAAGGCTGCTGGAGGCGAAGAGGCTCTCTCCATTCCACACGTTTGCAATAAGCACAAACGCCACATTATCACACCACTTCATCCTGCCTAAACTAGCAGTGCCCTTTTCCCTTCTTGCTATCAGAGATATGGGGGATTTGTCATCCAAATTAGAGCTAAAGATACAAAAATACCTGAACAGGTCCTAATCAGAAGATGTTTCTGTTGTGAATTATTGGCCAACCACAAGCCAGTGAGGGCACAAGAAAAATAAGAGAGAAGAGGCTGCAAAGGAACTGAGCACCTGCAGCAAGTGAGGCAAGTCCCAACCACATCTGCTGCCAGAGGAGCTGCTGAGACACCTCTCACCATGCGGGAGGACCCTCAGCTCCAGACCCCAGCACCACAGTCTCAGACCATGTTGAAAATCTGGCAAGAGGCTCTGTGGTGCCAAGCAAAGTGCTGGGGCCTGCATTCGCCAAAATCAATCCCCTGCCGTGTCTGTGGGGCCAGACCCTGCAGATTCCAGCTCCAGCCCTGAACAGGTGCCTGTCCTCAATGTTGAGAGATGCTGTGGTCCCAGGCGAGAGTTCTCCACGACTGGGCAGAACCAATGGAGGCAGTGGACTGCGTGGGAAATCACATTTTAAAATAACACCATCAAACATGTCAGGACCTGGCAGCACTTTGCCCAGAGTTTAGGGATTCTCTTCCTTTCCTGATGTTTTTACCCTCCTGCTCCATCAACTCTCCTGCATGGGAACTGGGGGCTCTACCCACCACAGTGCCCGAGCTGCCACCTTGGCTGCTGGCACTGCCCTGCTCCCATGCTGCCTCTGGCTCCTGTCCCGCCGTGGCACCCTGTGCCAGTGTCTGCAGGACACTCTGTGCCGGTTTAAATCTTTAAACCTTCCGTCCCTCCAGGAAGTTGGAAGAAGACATGTAAGGATGGCTCAGAAGAGCCTTGCTCAGCCTTGCTGACCACAGGACAGCCCTCGAGGGAATGGCTTTGGCCTCGGCTCTGCCCAGCTGCCCACGTCGCAGCATCCCTCTGCCTGTGCCAACTGCAAAAGCTGAGCAGTGAAGGGGTCCTGGAGGAGAGCCTGCCAGAGAGGAGCAGAGCGTGAATCCTGGCACGCGGTTGCAGGGCCGGCTGCCAGCTTTAAGTGAATTTCATGAGAAGTGCATTGGGCCTCTTATCATTTGCAATGAGCCCTGCAGCTCCGACGAGACACGGGGGAACATAAGTAATGTCGGAACAGAGCCCTTTATTAATTAATAAACAGGAGTGCAAGCTAAAAGCTTTACATCCACCACTGCTAAATGCACAGTTAAAAGCCCTATAATAACCCCTGTTAATCAGATATTCCAAGCATTCCGGCTCGCTCCGAGGCGCGTGTGATGTGACACCATCTACCTGCTGCAGCCCGCAATTAAAGCCAGGCAGCGGCTCCGCCTGTGAGGAACCGAAGCGAAACTGCACAGCAGCATCACCTGGCAGATGCACCCGACCCTCACAGCATCCGCAGCGCCCCAGCTCCGCGGGAATGGAGGTGCTCAGCACAAATCCTGGCTCTGCTGGGCTGTCCGAGGCAGCGTTGCGCTCTCGTGTGCTGACTGAAGCTCGCTGGTGTGGTCAACCCGTCGGCTGATCTGTTTGCAAAATAACACCTAGGGCTGCCTAAATCATTTTAAACCAAGGCACATTTCTATTTTCTTGGGTTTCCTCTGCCACCACGGAGAGCATGCCATGGTGGTTAAGCACAAATTCACACGCTCCTGTTCACCAGGCACAGTTACCATCAGCGAACATGCAAAGTAGATATTAGCAGCCACACATGGCCACTTAGATGCCTGCTCATTTGCATATGCAAACACTCATTTTGCATGCAAAATATGATTTACAGAAAATGGCCATCTAAATCGAACCCCAGCATTGGCTCTTCCCCTGCTACCAACAGCACTGATAGGGCTAAACCACGATGAGCACGGGATGAATAGGGCTGTGAAATGGCCAGGCATTGTTGCTGCTTTTACAGCTGGGGATTCATTAGAATCCATTCTTTTTAAAAGACACCTTTGGAGTGGGGCAGTACTATTGACCCCCCGCCCTGGCCCTTGCTCTGTGCAGCCTGCCAGACACGACAAAGGAGAGGCTGTGAGGGGTCAGAGGCAGCCCCTTTCCTCTCACCCTGCTCCATTCCCAGTGAGTCCATCCTGCTTCGAGCAACGCCAAGCACATCTTTGAAGGGGGTTATCAGGAGAGTATCTCTAATTCACAGAATTCATCAGTGACCCTGGGAGCTTCTAATAGCCGATGGGTCTGGCAAAGACTCCCTGAGTGTCACCCCGGCCGTGTCCAGCCAGTGCTCCTGGAAGATGGCACTCCACCACGAGTCTTTCCTGCCTTCCCAGACCTGCTCCTTGGCAGCCCACCGAACACGCGCTCCGGCGCGCTGCCACACACAAAGGAGCTGTTCTGGGAAATCCTGGCTTTCGGCATGACTGAAGTTTATAGCAGAAAGTGATCCTATTTTCAGGCAGATTTCCACTAATGAGCAAAGCCTTGACGGCCATATGCTCCCCACAGCCTCTCCCGCTCACTGTGAGTTCCTTACATGTTCTTCATAGTGGGGAAGAGACATGACACATTTCTGAGCTGTTTCACTGTAATATTAGGACTGTAAGGCTTACCTATGTTAAATTAAAGAAATTAAAAATAACAGCAGGATATTCAACTTAATTGCTACTTTAAGGCTGTGCTGTACAGTTCTGTAGGCCAGACTCCCGTGCATGGAGACCCAGGACTGCTCCCCTCTGACTGCCCGGCATCAACACCGCACGCATGACACAGGGGCGAGCAAGATTCCAGACCCTTTATCTATGTAATATCACACAATTATTTACAAACACCTGTGGACAGAAAGACAAAACATCATTTATGTACAGCGTAAAGGCGCATACATCCTCTTACAAAACTCTGAGATACACAGGGCTTCTGCATCCTGTAAGACAATCAAGAGCTACTTTCTCTTTTTATGTGTCCAAGTTCTTTCTTGTATTTCAGGACAAGCAATCCTCCAAAACTCTGCAGAGCTGAAAAAACTTCTTTATCCTTGTCAGCCTCCTAAGTGACATATTGGACAGCCAGAGAGGTCTTTTACCTGACCTCATGCACACCCTACCACAGGGATAAAATCTGCATTCCTCTCTCTTTGGTTGGGCATTATCATTCTTCTTATAGAACATATTTAGAAAATACAAGTTGTCAGCTGGACCTGGAATACTTGTTTAAAAGCTATAACAACCAGGTAATGAGAAATATTTCTTTGAAAAGGAACAGGGATATTTGTGTGAAATTCTGGAACTGATGAAATGCTGTGGTTAAAATTACAGCGCTACAGAATCATTTAGGTTGGAAAAGACCTTAAGGTCATCAAGTCCAATCTTCACCACCTTGTGAATTAGACCAGAGCACTGAGTGCCATGTCCAGTTATTTTTTTAACAGGAATACCCTGTTTGTGCATATATTTTCCTGCATCATCATGATGAATGTGATGGTTGGAGTTGCTCCCTTATCACCGGCACGATCACCCGACAGTGATGGCTTTGCAAGGAGGGAAGAAACAGCTTCAGAACAAAGTTTGAAATAGTTCCTCTAGTTTCTGCAGCTGCTAAAGGCAGACAAAAAGTCAGCAAAATGCTCACAAGCAGCATAACACACCTCGGTTTATATGATAATAAAAGCATGATTTGACATTAATTCTCTGTTTTCTGTAGCAAATCCCTGCGCAAAGCTTCTTAGTCACCAACCCAGCTGGATATGTGGAGCAGCCAGGCTCACACAGAAAGGGTTAAAAGAAAATGTTATACTAAAAGAAATCTCTCTACAAGTATAAAAAAGCAAAATGATTGTAAATTCCACCAGGGGAATTCTGCCATGAATATGCTTCACCTTTCGCAGAATCTCCCACCCTGCCTCAGAGGATAACTGACCTTTGGAGAAAAATAATGAAAAGAAGAAATTCCTTGGAGAAAATAATGTGGCCAGGCCTCAGTAATGAGATCTGCTCCCTTTATGTTGCTATGACAACTGCAGTCATTTTATAATACAAAATACATGAATGGGGAAGAGGGCCATCTCCTCGCACCGGGGCCGGCTCTGCGGCACCCCCAGCCTCGCACACTCCTCACAGGACAGCAACATGTTTGGTTTGATTTGTGCTCCACTCCATTTCCTTTAATGTGCACGGGATCAAGGAACCCAACTCCTCTGAATGCTCTAATTGTGGCTTCTGAATGTATTTCTGGGTGACAGGGAGGTGCGGGGAGGGCGTGGGTACCCCGGCCAGCTGTGCCCATGGCACCCAGCCTGAACCCTCGGCAAGATACACAGGGCAAGTCTCCCCACATTTCCACGCAGCTTCTGGGAACTTCAGCCTGGAGATGGTTCTTGGAAAGAACTCAAAACCCACCCATGTGAGTTTGTGACAATGAGGTACGAGGAGCCAGAGTGTGCCAGTCCCAGAGCAGGTTCCAGGCCTGTGGGAGCTGGCTGGTGAGCGCACCTCTGCTCTGCAGAGACACAGGAAGCTGAGCTTCTGTCAAATCAGACGTCGGCAAAGTGGGAAGATTTGTTTGAGAACCTTAATGCACATACCAGGCCTTTCCAGAGGAAGATACACTTATTCCTGGTGTGCGGGGGCTCTCCAGCTCACATAGAAACACTTTGGTGTGTGAGCACAATTATAACTGCTAGGACTAAAGGCAGCCCAAAGTCAGAGCAGGAGATGGAAATGGAGAAGTCAAGGGGGACCTAAGTATGGTGTTTCAGTTAATCCAGAGGTTCAGAGTGTTTCCTGTTTCCCAGGTGGTCTGCGGGGAGACCTGTGCTCGCTGCACCGTCAGCACAACTGCTCGAGGAGCTGGAGAGCTGGGAAAACTACAAACTGAGGTTTGCAAATGAGGAAAACAGCCAGTAACATGGAGCAAACCAAGAGGGTGGAGGAAAAGGAGGTCAGGAAACCAGGAAAAGCTCCAGCCCACGGTGTTATACAGCTCAAGAAAGGAGCAGCATGGAGGAGAGTGCTGGGGCTGTCTGATGGGAAGAGCCACAAGGACAAATGGGACAGGGTTATTTCCATCTCCCTCTCTGCTGTCCTTTCATGGTGACATTTCCCAAAGAACAGAGATTAGCAGGAAGGGGTGGAAAGCTGAGGGGAAACAGTCACAGGCAGACAAAACCCAGACTGCTAAAATCCACTGCCATTCTCCAGTTATTTCCAGTACAACGACAAATGTTCCCAGAACAGTTTTTTGGGTCAGCACTTCTGAGGATGGATGTTGAAACGGGGTCTGTCTCTTCTCCAGCACCTGGAGGCAGCACTGTTAGCCAGACCTCTGATCTCCCTGCTCCACTCCAAAACACTTTCACTTGCCTCTGGCAACTGAAGCTGGGGACCATGGAAGGATTTCTGCAACTGTGTAATGATCTGAAAACACCAGAAAGGCACCAGAAGTAACAACCACATCAGGACAACTCCAAACCCTTCAGGTGCAGGGGGCCCAGGCATTGCCAAAGTCGTAGTAAAATTTAAGTTGCCTCCTGACTGGTGCCTTCTTTGCACATGGAATTTGCACGTGGCAGCAAGATCCACCTTATATCAAATACCAATGCAAAGGCTAATTTAAATTCTTTTTGTGCAAATGCTCGGCAGTATGGAACACTAATAAATCTGTGAAACCACTGGAAAGAAGTTTAAGAGGACATACAAATTGCAGTCACACATCAGCAATTAGGAATCCCGGGAAGGAGAAAGCACCTGTCTTGGTCTTTATTGAATATTATTCTCAATTAGAATATTCATCATATACACAAGACAATTCCTTCATTCAAACTTCCATAGACATGTTCAAATGACATCACATCCGTAGAACAGAGGGAAGGAAGCTATCCTAATCTGTCTCTGAATAAAGCATTATTGAAACTCTCAATGGCCCTGCCTGAAGCTCACTGAGGTGCAGAACCCTGGCAGATGCTGCACAGGAATACAACTGCCTGGGTGAGCCTCCCAAAACAGCTTTCAGGAAAACGAGCCCATTAAGGCTGAGGCTTCCCAGGCAGCCCCCATGAATGGCTGGCAGGAGGTTGAGGCTCTGACTCGAGGGGAACACACTGCACAGCGAGCAAGTGGACCCCAAGGATGCTGCTGCCTGTGGGGAGCACGGTCCCACCTAGACACTGTCCAGGCATGTCAGGCAAAGGAGAGCACCCACAAACTCCTGCTGGCTGGAACTGAAGATGTGAGCTATTCCTTGCCTGGAAAGCCCTACTCTGGACAGAGTGTGTGCTGTTGTCTGCGAGGTTTGTTAAATCTGAGGTTACTCTTTGCCTGGGGCTACCCCTGTGCACGGCTGGCCCTAGGAACAGAGCTTCAGTTCAGAACCTTCCTACCCCTGTCCTTTGTCCCTTCCCAGAGATGCCAGTCAGAGTGCCAGCTGTTTTCTAAGAACAGATCATACATTTCAGGCCACAGGGATCCTCACGCTCATCTGGCCTCTGGTAAATAGGAGAACAGACCTGAGGGCTTTTCTGTCTCTGTTCGTGATACAAATCCCATGTCTCTGCTTGAAGTTTCAACAGGACTCCTCTGCAAAGAGGGCTGGAAACCCCCAGGATGAGAACTGCATTTCCATACCAGTGGTGTTCATTCGTGGATCGATAAACCCAAGTCCCACAGAGGGGACACTGCAGGCCACAGAGCTTGGAGCAGGTCCTGTCCTGCCTGCGGGGCCGTGGCTGTGCAGGCACATGGTACACGTGGCCGTGAGAGGCGACAGAGCTTCCAGCTCTGTCCTGCACTGGCTCAGGGAGAAGCTACCTTGGCCAAAATATCAGGTTTAGGATAAAAAAATAAAGCTGAGGCAACGTGCTTTAAACAAAAGTCCCTGCCCTGGAAAGGGCTGCCTGGCTCCTTGCACCAGCCAAAGGAGGAGACACACCTGCAGGGCGAGCAGCATCCCTGCTCAGCACCGTCTTCCCCCGTGTGCTGCCAGCAAAGAGGGCAGTGCCGTGAGCGAGGGGTGGCCACAGGACTGCAGCCAAGCACCTGGGCAGGGAAGAGGAGCCGCAATGCTCTGCCACACGTGTGGTGCTGCCACCGATGGAGCCCAGGCCCCCGGGCTGATCTCTGTGATCCTGCCCATCTCATCTATCTCCTGGGTCCCTTTGGACCATCACCTCTCACTCCTACTTATCAGGCTTCTGCAGAAATAAAAGGTATTGAGAAAAATCAATGATAATTCATTGTATCCCATGATTTTTAAAGGCAATTAAGGCAAAGACAAGGTAAGAGGTTAGCAAAATCTCTCACTCTTTAATATATTGTATTTTCTCATTAATTCCTTAATCTTGTGACAAATTCTCCCAGGCAGAGGGCCAGCTTCCTGCCCACTTGAACTCTCGCCGAGTTTGGAATGAAGCAGGTAATGCCTCAGCCCCCACTGTCGGGCTGGAGCAAGCGAGCAGCACCAGCCGTGCCCGGTGCTTCCCAGCTGCACTGGGAGCTGTGGGGGTCCATGCGAGGGCTCCTCTGGCCCCTGCAAGCAGCTTGTCCTCCGACCCTGCACAAGGAGAGGGATTTCCTGCAGCAAACCCCGGGTCTGGGCAGACAAAGCTTCCCCAGGGCACAAGAGCAGTAGCAAAACAATCCCGTGCAAAAAGAAGTCGATACTCTGTTCTGTCCCTGCTCATTTGCACCAGAGTTAATAACTAAATTACCACTAATTAGGGATACTGTGAATGAGAACACATCACACTTCTGCTAATCACCAGTGTTTCTGTGTAATGTCTAGAAAATCAGAATTATTAATGAAGAAGTTAGTTTGGAATTCTGAGTTTAATTCTGCAAATTCTGGATAATGGCAGTCTGGTTTGCCAGTTAATTTTCACATCATAACATCAGAACCCCTTAATTAATAGTGAACTAATTAGAAAACACTAACTTAAAGACAGCAGGAGAAGTTCTTTCCTTAAGGAAATCTGGGTTGGAACAAGGCAGCACAAGCTGAAGGGGAGGTTGGGGAAGGGCGAGGGGTGGATGGGGATGGGCGAGAGGAAATTCTCAATCTGGTTTTGAGCAAGTTTCAGATCGATTCTCTTTGAATGACTCTCCACGAGGCCTCTCCTTGGAAGAGCTGGGGAATGTCTCCCTCCCTCCTTAAAGGATGAGAGTTGTAGCCCTGAAAAAGGCAGATGCAATGTTAACAACCTAAATATTTACCTGCTTCGTTTTGTTTCCTAGTTATTAGGAATATTTTCCATCACTCCACCTATCTAAACAGAGTTTCCCCCCAAAACAGCAAATATTATGGCCCTTCATTCTACAGAAATTTATTACTATGGAGTAAAAATGCTACTGTATTCCAAACATTGGCAGGAAAGCCAGGAGGCTCTGCTCCTGCCAGCTTTTAATAAGATACACATTGGAGCTGCATGTTGCTCACAAGTTGCATGTTTATTTAAACAAGAGTTTCCAAGCGTTTGGGGACAGAGGTTGCTACAACAACTTCTTATCATCAAACACAGTGGTGCTGAAACCTTCAGGAAGGAGAGTTACAAATGGAGTAACTCTGCAGAATAAATCACTGATACATTTTCAGCACAAGTAGTTTTAACCCAGGATGGAAAACTGTGGATCCTGACTCTTCAAATGGATGTGCAGGATGGTTTGGGACCTATTATGAGATGAAATGATTTATTTAGGGATTTCAAATGCTTTAAACAAATCTTTATCTTAGTCTCTGAATTGCATATTTTTCTTGCAGAGCCAGAAATCTGACATTTTCTCGAGGTAATTCTGCAAGGCCAAAGTTACCCAAACCTTCCCACTCGCCTGATGATAGAAGCCTCTTCTGCGACATCCAAAAAACAAAGCAAAGGGTGCTCAGGGGCTGCCTCTGGCCTTCGGTGGTGATGATAAATGGAGCTTCTCAGCTTGATTATACTGGGGACATTGTCACACTCAATATAAAGTGCTTTTGGCAGGACAGCTGCTGAAGGGATGCCACTCATGCCCCAGGGTCACACTCTCCCACATCAGGAAATGTCCCCCACAGCCGCCCATCCGAGCTTTACCCACCGCCCGTGCCCCTGGTGAGGAACACAGGGACAGGGTCGCCCATGGGCCTGATGGCGACCTTTGATGCTTCAGCCTTTGACCCCTCTGCAGTGGAGAGGCCCAGGCCCCATGTCTGGACACACCAGGCGCTCACCCAGCACGGGCTCTGCGCGGGTCCCTCACAGGGATCCCCAGCTGGGCCCCTCTTCGCTTTGCCTCTGTGCACCGGGACCTCTGCACGTCCCCACAGCACTGCTGGGAGCTGGCACAGGGCTGGGCACACACCGAGGCCCCCCTGCCCAGCCCCAGCAGCGCTGGCCCGCGGAGCACCCACAGCGCTCAGCACCCGTGGGGCTGGCACTGCTGCGGAGACCTCGAGCATCCCGCTGGGAGGGGCCGCACACGGCCACAGCCCAGGGCAGCGGCGGGAGCGGGACCCCAGCGGGGCCGTGCCTGGCCCAGCCCCGGCCCTGCGGCAGGAGCCGTGAAGGGTCCACTTTAATGAGACCTGAAAGCTGCGGGAGCCGCACGCCGGTCCCGCGGCCTCGCCGGCCGGGCCCCTGCCTGGCAGATCGGCAAATGTCAGAGGCAATCGGATCTCAGCCTCTCGTGTCAGGAAAGAGCTTGCAGACGTGAACCCTTCAGCTCCGGACTCTAAATGCACACACAGGCCTTCCATGCCCACCTTACCATCAGTTGTGAACCGTGCAGGGGTGAGGGGTGAAGTCCATCCTGCTCTCCCTGACCTATTTTCGACACCTCCATCTCCTCGAGATGGAGAGGGAATGGTTTAATTAACTTCACTCTTACTCATCTTAGGCAGGCTCTGAATGTGATGGACACTCACTGGATCAAAGCCAGATGGTAATGCGGGCTCTGAGCTGCTCCCACCAGCCTTCATCACTCCCAGTCCACAGAGCACGAGTCGCATCCAGCCCTCAGCTCCAGACCGGCTGCTGGGAACCAGAGGAGGAAGATAAGCGATCCTGTACTACAGGGCCACAGAAAACTGCTGGGCTCCGTAAATAAAAGGAGTCTCTAAATATTATTTTTGGTAGAGATTTTCATCTGAAAAAGTAAAATGCCATAAATCAGGCACAATGCTACAATCAGCACATACTTGTGACTAAATGCATCCTGTAGCACATTTCAGCATAAATTACAGCCATTTGATTTAGACTTGCTGCACAAAGCCATATTATTTAAATTCAGCCAGAATTGAGTCCACTCACATTGCTATACACTTATAAAACATAGTCATGATTATTGTCATAATCTTCTGCAAACTGGCTGTTGAGTTACTTTGCCACATCATCATCTATAGTAAACAAGACTTATTTTACATTTCTCTCTTCTTTCCTGACAATCTGCCACAAAACGTTCTGCAGAATTGATGCTGAAGTTGTGGCCAGATTCCCGTAGCACGTGCACAGCCGTACCTGTACCCTGCGTGGGACAGGCAAACCTGCATGCAGCCAGAATCCTGGAATCATTAAGGCTGGAAAAGACCTCCAAGAGGCTTTAAGCTCCAGCGTAGGACCCTGTGTGAAGCTCTCTATGCCCACTCCTACCCCAAAAGGGCAGGTAGGCAGGAGAGGAAAATCAAACGGAAAGGGAGGCTGTGGGGTGTGTTCCAGGGCAGGACTTCAGGGGGGTGTCTCAGCACTGTGAAGTGTCACCCTGTCACAGTGGCACAGACAGTGTCCCCTTGTCCTGCCTGATCTCCAGGGGAAGCAGTGACCGCCAGCACACATGGGCACCAACCCGGGGGCCAAGGACTGGGTTTGGAGCATCAGCTGGCTCCTTTTGGTACCAAACCATTCCCTCCAGATGCAGAGGTTTGGATTTGTGAATCATTTTTTGTTCTCTGTGCAGAACCTATGAGCTCATCCCTAGAAACAGTGCGGGCAGGAGTGAGACATGGAGAATGCTGCAGTTTTGAAGTTTTCTGAGTTTGTCAAAGAAAGTCAGGAGTGTCTAGCCTGAATAACAACTCCCAGAACTATAAAACTGTCCGGTGCCCCTTTCCCCGCCTTGACGGCAGCATTCCTCCCCAGCCTGGGGGGACCACTCACTCACTAGCTGGCTTGTCTGACTAAATTAATGTTTTACATTTCTCCTCTAGTTTGCAAACTTTTAAAAAATTAATCCCATCATTTCAACAAGTGTAACAACTAAATTATCATCTTTACATGATTAAAGTCTCTGCTGCGTCTTTTCTTGGCAAACATTGCATGCCCATAATTTTACTAAATGTAATAAACCAACCATAGAACTATTAATTTTAGCATGGTATTCATGACAATTAGAAACGCATGAACCTTAAAATGATAAAAACTGAAATGAATACCAAAATAGCATGAAACACAAGAATCCAGCTCCTCCAACCAGGGAAATGGATATTATTGTCTGGTGTCACAATATCCATTTCAAGAGACAGCCCCAGCACCGCCCGGGATCCCGCAGGCTGGGACCCAGCAGTGCCTGGGGCAGGGGCGGCACCCCGGCCCCCAGCTCCAGCCCCGCAGGGTGCGGCTGCAGTGGGAGAAGCTCCGCTGTCACCAGGACCTGTCGCTGTCACCAGGACGTGCCGCTGTCACCAGGACCTGCCAGGATGGGGGAGCAGCACCGACAGCCTGGTGCCCCCAGCGCAGCCCAGCCCAGCTGGTAGTGCATGGGCTGCAGCAATGCCCCTGTCAGTCCCCAGCCCGGGGGTCTGGGGGCTTCACTCTGAAACTCTCCTGGCTTCAGACCCACCCCGAGGATCCCCACTTCTCCGGCTGCAGGCCTGCGTGCCCGCAGGGAGCTGAGCTTTCCTGGCCTCTGGAGCACGGGCCAGGGGAGCCCCCACCTACGGTGCAATTACCCCTGCCTGTGAGCTTCCAGATTCGCTGCTTCCAAAGACCTGGAAATTATCCCTCTTAACTCAGAGAATCACATGAGTGAGAAGCTTCACAGTTTTTCTTTTCCTCACTTTCAACAGCTGAACTTTAAAAAAAAAAAGAAAAAAGAAAAGAAAAGGAAAAAAAAGAAAAGAAAAAGCAAAAAACTAGACATTGAGTATTTGATCCAAAGCCAAAAACAACCTTTGGTATCAAGGCATTCCTGAGCTGGTTTGTTTATAGATACCAAAATACACACACACCACCCCACACTGCTGCAACCACTTAGAGCACAAACCGCCTCCATCCGCGCAGCCCGCGGGCACAAATCACAGACTCAGGCCACGAATGCCCAGGGCCAGCAGCCGGACCAGGGCGGTGGCCACGGCAGAGCCGCTGCCGAGGGCCGGCCCAGCCCTGCTGCTCGCCCTGCTCCCTGTGTCCTAGTTTACAGAACTCCTGTCAGACTGGACGAGTCTGCGTTTCCTTTTCCATTATTGCTGATTGCCAAAATATTTGTGCAGTGATGGAATTTGCCTGCCAGAACTAGAGCAGGAGGAGGCAGCTCTGTTTTTGTCTGACCTCGAGTCAGGAGAGGTTCTGGGTCTCCGGCTGGAACTACTGGAGCTGAGCTCTGGCTGGAGCCCAACGCTCCTCCTGGGATGAGCACGGGCAGGCTCTGCCTGCCCCGCACCAGGGAGGGCTCCTGCCTCCGCCAGGACAGGGCAGCCCAACCCATAGAAGGAACCAGAATGTTTCCACTTTGCCTGAGCGTGCTAGGAAACTTTTGGAGAGTCTATTTTAGCAAAATAAGCTAAATGCCTCCAGATCGATGCCCATGAGTAGGAAAAATCAAACAGCTTTGCCATCATAAACAGCAGAAGGATGGCAACCAGAGGAGTCCAGCAAGCAGTGGGACAAACAGGAAAGACTTGGAAATTTCCAGGGCATTGTTTGAAATGCAAGACAGAACATTCTGATCTACTTTTACTGTTTTGATGTTACATTTCATGTTTTAAAACACTCCGTGCCTTTACAGAAACACTGCAAAGATGGCAAAAGAATTCAAATACACCAACTGCTCTTTACTTGGCTCTCCTTAGTCATTGCTGATTAGCAACATTTCCATCAGGATGGAGGCGAGACATTTAAGGACAGTCACATGGTGCCACTTTGGTTGTCACTCCGCCCACAGGAAGGACAAGAAGGTCTCCTCCTCTCCCAGAAGGTTTGTCAGCTCCCAGCTCCGGCATCACTGCACCCCAGATCGGGGGCAGGTACCCCAGCACACGGCAGCACAACCTTCTGTTGATAAGAACAAGCAAGAGCTCCCCAACCAAGCGGCGACTCAGAGAAGGGGCACAGACAGATCAGCTGTCGCCAGCTTTTGGGACACTGGGAATAGACAGCACAGGCGCCCACTGCCTCCTTACCGGGGATGGGGAGGCAGTCCGGGATAAGGTACAGGAGCACGTTCCGAGGCACCGAGCAGCCGCCCCATGCGAAGGATTCCTGGCTCCTGCTGCAGACTTTGGCTCAGCAGGGACAGCCTGTGGCCCTGCACAGGGGATGATGACACTGCCGCGGCATCCGCACGGGCACGGGCAATGGCCCACTGGGAGACCGACAGCTGCCAGGCCCTGGCTCACACATATCCTGTCCACAACACCCCGACCTGGCACCGCCTCTCCTGCCCAGGGGTCTGTGTCCTGTCCCTGCTGGGCACACAGCTCAGCTGGTGCCCTGGCGAGGCTCTGAGCTGCCTTCCGAGGGCTGCAGGTCTGAGGACACCATGGGTCACGGCTCTGCAGCAAACGTGTCCTTGTGATGATTTTGGCAACAGAAATGGCCTAAATATTTGTTCAAGAGTAGTGAGCGTCTTTGTGTGTCAGGCACAGAGAGACTTTTCTTCTGCGTCTGCTCAGCCATTTATCCTGCTTTGTTGCTGCCAGTTGGAAGCTGCAGTGTGCGATCCAGGCCCTCACAGAGCAGGATGAATTCTTAGCCAGGCAGAGGAACGTCTTGCTGAGCCCAAGCCCTCAGACTCAGTCTCACACTACGTGCCCACCTCGCTCTCCCACTGCGTACACGGCTGGTACAGCAGGTTCTCACGCTGACCTCGTGTCCCTGGCCTCACTCCAGGCCATGGCTCCCCAGAGCCCCACGGTGCTGTGCCCTCCCTGGGGACCTCTCATTGCCCCCTCTACAAGCAGACACTCCAGTCTCCTTCTGAGGGGCAAAGCCATGCTTCTGCTGCAGAGTGCTGCTGGCATCCCAGCTGAGCCATGCCCATGCTTCCAGCATTTCTAGGACATAATATAAGCTTCACTCCTGGCTCAGATTTTTAGTAAATGGGCATTTCTCTGTGACAAACCATTACAGGAGGCAGATCAGATTTGTTCATCTATCCAGTTAGTCATATATTATGCCCGCAGGAACACGCTCTAGTGGCTTAACACCAGGTTTAGGAGAAAGGTGGGAGACTGCAAAAACCCTTTAATACGGTTTAATACAGGTTCCACCTTCTCAGGCTGAAGAACAGGACACCAGAAAGGCAGAGGTGGCAGATGAGTCCATCTTACATCCTCCTTATAACAGGCTGTGCCCAGCTTTCCTTTCTCTGAGGGAAAACAGGTTTTTCAGAGAGATACAGCCCCAAAGCTGACACCTCCCCAGTGTCAGCCCATGCTCTCCCTCTGAATGGCTGCCGATGGAGCAGCATCTCCTGCAGCCAGGGGGGCCGTGGGAAGCTGGAGCCAGGCAGGACGTGACCATCATTTGTACATTTTACGCTCTGGAGAGTTTTACGTTTTATTGTCTTATTTTTTATTGTCTAAGCCCTTCAAACAGATATGGGAGCTGTCAAATCTAAAGTCTCCTGACGATAAGAATGCTCTGCAGAGGAGGTCCTGAGGCATTACTGTGAGAAATGCCTTGGGAGCTGTTGGGACTGAGGGTCAGCCCTGTCGCTGGTACCTCTATGGAGCTGTGCTCAACAATTACTCTCTAGTGAAAATCAGCCACAAAAGTTCAGAATTTTTTTCCTTCCACTTCCATAGATCACCTTCTGCTCCGAACATGGAAACCATATGGCAGACAGGTCCTATCCCCTGCCAAGAAATTCCTTCTTGATGAGATCCCTGTAGCTATTGCTGAGGCTACATGGGCTTCCAGCAAGGGAGTTCACTTTCTGCATCAGACAAACCCTCCAAGCAACCCAGGGAGGAAGAGCAGGGTCCGAGGTGCCAGAATCCATGCTGTGGCTGTTGCCTGTTGAGAGTAATTGCCCTCAGAGGGAATATTGTCATGCTTGGATCTTCCTCTCTGTCCCTCCAGCTGAAGCCAGCCTCGCTCCACTCTGCTGCAAGCTACAAGGCACAGCTCAGATGGAGGCTGGAATCTGGCTGCAGACCCTCTTCTCCATCCGAGGGGCACAGGGGGAACACACGGAGAAACACAGAGAGGTTTTCACCCACGTACATGGCCCAGGCTTGGGAAAGACTAGGAATTACACCATTCTGGACAGGCAAAGGAGTCACACGGGTTTGTAGAGGAATACAATCCAAAATTCAGCCCCATGTTGGGAAACTTCATCTAAAAACTGTACAAGTCCAGAGCACAGCCCAAGACAGGGAGTGACAACAGCGAGAGGTTTGCACCAAGCCCCCAGAGTTGTGCTGCCAGCTGCCATCACCCCACACCTGCTGCTGGCTCGGAGCTTTGCGGGAACATCCCATCCACAGGGCTGGGGATCCCCACCTCATTTCTGGGGGGTTACCTCACATTTAGCTCTGTGGTGATGCATCACATTGGCTTGTGACCATTGAACCAGGAGAGTCACAGCTCTGCCCTCACTGCTGGTAACACCAATCTCCGTGTCATCTGCAGGCACTACCAGCAAAGGTTTTTATCATCACTGTTGTTAAGTCACACATTAAATCATGTCAGAATGTTCCTTGGGAACACCACGGGGAGCAACACTGCCATTAGTGACCAGACTTTGAAATCTGTCATTAAGCCAATTTTTAATCCACATAATATGTGCTATTAGCTACAGGTTCTCTGGGCAAAATGTCAAACATCTTCAAAAAAATTGAAATACACAGCACCAACTGTGCTACACTTCCTAACCGGACCCAAAATTTGATCATAGTGGACTCTTCATATGTTTTTCCCCAGCAGGAGCTGCCTATCCCTGCTCCACACAGCACTGCCCTATCAGCACAGGAAAGTGCTCAAGATGTCTGAGCATTGCTGGAATTAACTGCTTGCTCCTGCAAGGAACTCCAAGTTTCTCCTCCCAGGCTGCCCACTACTACCCAAGCAGAGGGAATCTCCCCAGGGCACGGACTTGGTCACTCTGTGCCCCACTCCTGCGTGGCACAGTGTAAAAGAGCCCCAGAACAATTCACAGCAGGGAGAACCTGCCAGCAGCCAGATCCCAAATAAAATGTATAGCAGCACAGTGAGCCCTGCACAAACCCTGAGTGTACCATGAAATTCAAATCATTAGTCAATCATGGGGGATCAATAGTGTTCCCAGGCTCCTGTGGCTTTTGGGCAGCCAAGGCAGCAACTGCTGGGTCAGGAATTGTTGGATGCCTCGGGCAGCACCAAGTCCAGGAGAGCAGGCAGTGTGCTGGGGAGATGCTGTGCCACTGCAGCAGACACAGGGCTCTCAGGGGACCCCATGCCGAAGGCAGTGGGCCCTGAGCAGCAGGGACCTTTCCAGCCCCCAGTGCAACACCAGCTCATTCCCCTGCCCTCCCTCAGGCAGCACCTGGAACCCTGGTGCCATTCAGTCACTTCTGCTGGCCCATGGTGCTCATCCGAACCTTTGCCCAGCTGATTATTCTGGCACAGGCTGTGGGCCAGCCAAGGCTGTTTTTCATGGGGCCCTGTGCCAGTGACCACGGTGCAGGGCACAGCTGCCATCCTGGCTCTCCAGGGTGGACCGGCAGGGCCACATTTGCTGAAGAGCTGGGAAGAAAAATCAATGAGCAGTGTGCAGTCAAAACAGATTCTGGCAGAGCCTACGCCATCCTGAAGTGAATATTACTTGGGACTAAATTGTTTTCCTTATCTAGCAGTTTGTCCTAAGGAGCTGGACTTAGCCTCCCAGCGAACCCAATAAGTCTTTCAGTTTGACTGGAAACTCCACATTTTTCCTTTTTAGAAAAATGTCACAGACATTCCTCTGTTTCATTACTCTCCGCTGCTTCTCCTTTCCTTCCCATTAAAGCTCCGGCGAGGGGAGGCCAAGCCGAGCGCCAGTGCAGGGCTGGACACCGGCCCAGACTGTCTGGACGTGGCTCAACAGTGGAAAGACCTATTGTTTTCCTTGGCAGGCGATTGGTATTTTTCCTTATGCCCAGAAAGGCTGCGCCAATTTACAGCCCATGACCTGTGGAGGGGGAGGAAGAGCCAGACTCGCGTCCCACCCTTTTCCCTCTCCAATAATCTCAGTCCGTGGAGGCACCGCACACCCTCCCACTGGGCAGGGAGCATCACCCTGAAAATTAACTCCTGTAAGCAGAGCAGCAGTCCTTCCCCCCAGGTATCCTGTGCCCCTCACTCAGGTTTATCATACAGCCAGGATCTGATCCTGAACATAACCCCAGGAAGCGGGCAGCCTCCCTTGCTCCAAAACAGCCTCCCAAGCCCTTTCCATGCTCGTGGGGCTGTCCCGGGGGATGGCTGGCACATCCTGCTCCTGCTCAGACAGAAATCCCACCAGCACGGCCCCCCGATGCTATCTCGGTACTTCCAGTGCCGGGGCGAGCAGGAAGCGCAGGGCTGTGGGAAAACTAAACAAGGAAGTTCAACAAGGTTTCTCACACCACCGAGCAGGTTTGCTCCTTCTCACTGAAACTGCTGGGCACAAGTTCAGGTCAGGACTTGCCTTATCATGAATTGTTTCTCCTAGGTCTCAATACCATCAGCAGCTTCCACCATCCTGCTCCTGCAGGCCCTGCTGGGCGGCTGCAGCGAGGCTCCTATGAGCTCTCTTGTCCCCAACCCCACTTTGTCACAGCACAGCATGCTGCAACACCCTTGCTCCCCAGTGCGTATTGTGCATCAAAGTCTGGGGCATCTTTAGGCAGTTTCCATGACAGGACTGACATACAGGCTCTTCCCCGCCTCACCACCAGAGCCCAGGGCCATCAGCAGCCTGAGCCAGAGCTGAAGCCGAAGCCAGCCCTGACCCTGCAAGGAGCAGTGGTGGTGCAGGGACCACAGCACGGGGGGCTGGGTCATACTCCTGCATCCTCAGCCCAGTGCCTGCTGCACGCAAGCAATGGGACATGCCTGCTCCCTTTGGGCTGTTCTCGGGAGCCAGGCAGAGCCCCAAGGCACGGGCCGAGGGTGGTTCCCAATCCCCCTCTGCATCCACGGACCACCTCGGTCCTCAGCAGCTGTAGCCTAAGGCCCCAATCCTTGGGGAACTCTTGGAGAGCACTTCCCACCATCTGAAGGCAAATGTGGCAGGTCTTTGAAGCCTGCCAGATACTTAGCAAGATGATGACAATGAACATTAATTATTGCCCAGATTCTGTGCTTCATCCACCACATTTCTGCAAGCTGCAAACACCTCAAACATCCTCAGATGGAGACTTCCATGAGCAGATATGGATGGAAGGGGAGGAAAGCTGAGCGACAACCAGGCTAATCAGAAAGGAAATGGCCTTTGTCACTCGGCCAAGTCAAACTCAGATTGTCTCTTGGATTTAAAGTGCTGCTGAAGCAGGAAAGCTCCTTGAGAGCACGCATGGTAATTGTCCTGCCAATAGGATGGTGCCAGCTTTCCTCCTCAACACTGGAAAGGATATTCAGGATGCAATACAGGGCCATCACCAGGGATCACAGAGTGGTGATTCAGGGACTCGACACCCACCTCTGCTAATTGCAGATCCCTGCAAATGCTCCCAAGCTCACAGTCCCCCAGGCCCCACAATGCGCTCTGAGCAAGGCAGGACACCCCAGCAGTACCACAGGGCATTCTCAGGGTTTGCATCTCCCCCATTTCACCTCTGCAGTCTTTTCAGAGATGATTATTCATCTTTCTGGACGCTCCATCACACCTCACAGCAGCAGGACTGCAAAGCTGCTCCTGGCATTTCCATCTGTATTATTGCTGGCTGGGAACACAGCTTCCAGTCTGGCCCCTGCCCCTGCCTGTGACTCCTGAGAGGCGAGGCTCCTGCTGGGACTGCTCCAGTTGTGGCAGAGAAAATACTTTGCAGGGATTGTTTTCACAAACCTTTCTATTGCCAGCTATTTTGATACCACGAGTCATCCCTGCAATGGGGAGGAGAGGCCTCCCTTCCCCTCCAAAGGATATCCATGCTTTGTCAGGAGGCTGCTGGGTGCCAAAGCAGAGCTCATGGAAAAAGGGTCAAGGGCTGCCCCTCTAATCAGGGTGGTCCTTCCTGACTCCTTTTCAAAGCATTTTCCAAGGAAACTGGATGCATTGGCAGCAATCTGGACAACTCATGAGAAATTTCACTGCCTTCAGAGGCAGACAGCTCCTCAAGATGGAAGGTGTCAGACATTTCTTGTCCTCGCAGCAAGTTCCCTTCAAATGCTTCTGTTCTGCCTACAAGGTATGGGTGATCCTGGAGGAGTTTGGGACACTTTCACCTGCAAGTCCTAAGTCTGTCACCACCACTGCAGGTGGAATTACATCTCCAGACCCCTGGTAGCCCAAGGTAGCTCAGAGGACACTGCAGCCCAGCCAACTTCTCGGGTGGGAAACAGGAGCCTGCACATTGGAGGACTCAGGATCATCCTCATCCATGCTCTCCTAGAGAGACATGGAGTTGGGTGAGCAGGGCTGGGCAGGAGTGGATGCAGGGATCCAGTCTAGAGCAACAACAGGATAATGTACTTTGACACTGGGAAAGAAAAAGCCCCATGTTTTCCAGGTTTCTGGCTCCAGCCTTGCTGAGCTGCTCTTGGTCTGCCAGGTAAAGGCCAGAGCCAGGAGCCCACCCCTCTGTATCTCAGGGTGCTTGTGCCCAGAACTCCTCCCAGGGGTCAGGGTGGTCTCCTCATCCAAGTCACAGCACGGTGTTTCTCCCCATGGGAGCGCTCTGCTCAGCACAGCACACACTCCCCACACCCTTGACTCAGGGACCACAGCGCACCGTGTCCCGCTGCCTTTACCCACAGGGCAGGAGGAAATCAGGCAGCTCCTGACCCACCAGAACTCGGAGCAGCCGTCCCATGAGCTCCCTCAATCCCTGCCGAGGGAGGAGTTTTGGGGCTGGGAGGGGAGCACCACATCCCGCCGAAACACGCCTGGCAGCGCTGGGGGAGCGTGACTAATCCTGCAGCGGCGCGGGGAGCGCGAGCGGCACCGCACGCCCCGCACCAGCCCGTGCCAACTCGCTGGTCGGGTGTGACTGCTGCAGGAACGGGATAAACCAGGAAGCAGCAGCTCAGCCAGGGCACCGGACGTGGGTAACCCCGGCCTCGCAGAGCAGCTCATGCACTGCCCCGCCGCCGGTTCTCCCGACACAGCGCGGGGACGGGGCTGGGCCCTTCCCCGCTGAACTGCATGATCCCCCCTGGGCCAGCCATCTCACTCCCTTTGGAAAAGACAACACGACAGTTCTCTGACCCACCAGGTGAGCATTGCACAGTTCCACAGGGCGAGACCCTCGTGCTTGACCACTATGTGAGAGCATCCCAAAGGGATGAGCTGCTCCGTGGGGACACTCCTGCTACAGAGCAGGCTGGCTGCTGGGGACAGACATCTCCATTACCTCCTGTTCACCACACCCAAGTGGGACCTCTCTCAGGAACAAAGGATCTTTCCACTTGCATATGGGCAGCCCCAGGTTTTGTGTCTGGGTGTTCTGGGAGGTCAGCTGCAGCGTTCAGAACAAAAATTAGCACAAAGAGGTGCTGTAAGTATATTCATATGCAAGCAGAGGAAAACAAATAATGATTTTCAACATCACAGACCAAATAATATTCCAGTTACAGCTAATTAAACCCCCCACCAGAATGTCAAAGGGAGGGGCATTTTCCCAAGATCCTTTTCTCTTGATTTACAGGGCACATGGGGATTTCATGCCCATTTTTCATACACTGTACCACCTTCACCCTGTCATTATTTCAAGTTGTCCTGCTCCAGGTGTGACTGCAGCATCTGCCAAAACAGTGACAACGGTGAGCTCAGTCACCTCCGTAGCACCAGCCAGAGACCACCAGGTAATGGCTCTGGACACCAGTGTGACACTGGGCAGTCCCACTGTTCATCCCAGTCCCACAGCTGGGGAAGCCACAGGAGGTGGGACAGACACGGCTGGGACAGGCACCAGCAGCTCCTGCCCAGCTCCCGCAGCCCTGCTCGGCAGCTCACACGCACTCCCAGGGGAAGGCTGCACCAATTGACATAGAGAAACTACAAGGGCTCAGTGGAAATGATTTGTTACCAATTAAGGCGGAAGTCAATTAAGGCAATCGGTACAGGTTAAAGAAAAGATGGCCTAAGAAATACCTAATTGACAGAAAAAAAATAATACAAAGAGCCACCTTGCAGCAGCCCTGCATTAACCAGGGAGACTGAGGATGCTGTGAGGTTTCAAGAGTTCATTGCATTTATGATCAGGAGCCCAGAACTCCTGAGGCTTCTGTCCAGATGAAAGGCTGAGGGAAGGATATTGCAAATCATCACTGGGCTCTCAACTCCTTTAATTCTCTTCTGTTTCCATTTTCTCCCCTTCGTTGTGTCAGCAATACCTGGAGTCCAAGACCCACAGGTCTATTTTCACACACAAGCACTGTGTAACAACTTCCACATCCACCCATCTAAACAACAACATCCATTGTTACAATTCCAGACACACACTTTTATCCAGCTCAGGACATCCCCAAGCTAAAAATATTTGGAGGATGAAAATACCCTCAGACATCAATCACCATGAGTGTGCCAGAGGATCCAGGAGCTGCAGAAGCATGGGTGACCCCAGGAAACGATGGGTGAGGGTCAAAGAATCAAAACAGGAGAGACAAAGGTGGAGGTGGTGCTGGGGAGAGACATCTTGGCTGCTGCCAGAGAGCTGAGGTGGCTCCTGGTGATGGTGGGACCAGGACACTGCAGGGGCCCCAGGACCAGACCTCTCTGGAGCCAAAGGCTGCAGCACAGGGAGCTGATTCCTCCTGGTGCTGCTCAGCCTTGGTCCAGCGGAGAGGGTGGCAATACTGCCCGAGAGCAACCAGCAGCACCTATCAGCAGCACCCCATCCACTCCTCCAGGAGCACACTGCCAGGGTTTGGTGGCCAGTAGAAGCATTCGTACCTCACTAACTGCTGTGTGAGCAGGTGGTTGCACCTTGATCTCACCTGTGACCTCTGCAAACCATCTGCTGAACCCCTCTGCCACCACCTCCTGCTCTGAAGAACTCTGCTCCCACAGGTGCCAGCACACACATCCATTACAGGATCCTGGGGTCCTTTGCAGGAATAACTCTGATGTGCTGCAGACTTCAGATGGGGCTAAATCACTCGCCTAGTATGAAGGATGCCTTCCTTGGTGACATTTTTAACACTGTTTTTAAGGAGCATATTGCCCAGCTGGAAATGAGAATCCATCAGGCAATAGCATATATCGTAGGTCCTGGTCAGTAAGTGGAAAGAATTGGGGTTTATGGCTCAATAAATCATAGAACTTTCAATTAGATGAGTAGCTTAATTACTCCTCTGGATTTAGCATCCTACCTCTTTTGTAAGATCATATTCTTTTAATGGCAACACAGACGTTACCAAGGGCCTGACAAATTGCACTTCATTCTTCCTATTCAGCATCCGACTGGAACAGGTAGGGCACTACAGTTTAAATTCATTAAATTAGTCTTAACATACAAGTTCCTTTGACTTTCTGTAGATTATTCAAAATAAATGGCATCCCATGAATGCCCTCTCCACTGGGCAGGATCGACTTCCCTTCTGTGACATTCTCTAGACAGAAAAGCACACTGAGTAAAAGCAGGGGAGATCAGCACACATTTACTAATGGGCATCGAGGTGTTTGTTTCAGGACTTCTGACACTTGGAGTCCTGGCCAGAGCAGCCACCAGAGCTACCCTGGCTGGCCCAGGGACAGTGCATGTGTGTCCCTGACTTCTCTTGACATAAGTCTCCTCCAAAGCCTCTCAGGGCAGGCAGACAGGGCTGTGGATACCACATCAAAGGGAAGGCTGTGAGATTATCCAGCTTCACCCAAACTGTCACCCAAAGCCTGTCTGCTTGCAAGGAGTTCAGGATAATTCCAGACCCAGTGTCATCACATCAGAGTGATAAATGACATCACCCAAAATACAGCACTAGGACATGGTAAGAAACAGCCAGGTCCTTAAAAACATCCGAAAGTTGGATTCAGCTGTTAGAGCGTCACCCAGTCCCTGTTGATCATCCAGCACCAGTGGCACGTGAGCAGTGCTGGGAGCTGGCAGGACAGATGACAACACACCAGTGCTGCAGTCCTGGCCTCTCCTCCCGAGGCTGGACAAGGCTGGAGCCGTTTGGATTGCAAAGAACCTCTCCAATTTCACTTATTTGCCACACACCTCGACACCTGAAAACCACAATCACCCACAATCATGGCCCCAAGGAGCAGCAGCACACAGTGCACAGCCCCAGCAGCCCTCAAAACACTGCTGATGCCTTCAGGTGAAGAGGGGTTTGCCAACATACAAAAGTAATCACAGCCACATAAATATTGCCAAAGCCCTGGAGATAAACAAACACAACACAAAATAGACCAGACACTCCCTGCCCCCTGGCAGCGGGACCCGCCAGCGATCCCAAAGACAGACTGTCATCAGTTTTCCAGAAGGATCTGCTGGCAGCCGTCTGGCTGAGCTCTGTGGAGCTGTAAAGCTTTAGTGGGATAAATCTCTTGACTGCTACAGCCTAAACAGGGCTGTGGAGCATGCCTTGGGCGTAGGGATGGGCTCCGCCAGCAAACATAGCCCATCCTGCTGCCCCTGCCCACAGACCCCGTCCCAGAGCACTCCCCACACGTGCCTGCCCTGTTACAGCATGAGCCAACTCAAGGGCTGCTCCGTGCCAGGGACCCGTCACGGGCAGACACAGCTGCGAGGCCCCGCTTGACTTAACACGCCCTGCTCGGGGGTGCTGGAACAGGCAGAGCTCCGAGCGCCGGGCACCTGGCAAAGCCAGCAGTGAGGGAAACCTCCCGGAGAGGGCAGGAGGTGCCTCCACCAGCATCCTGTAGCAACCAAGAAACCCAGGCAACAGCAAGCAGCAGTGAGCTGGAGGGATTCAATCCATCCTGGCAGACAGGTGCCCAGCAGAGCCACCTTGACCTGTATTTGGGACTCATCCCTCCACAGCATGAGCCAAGAGCAGCAGCCCAGGATGACCTGTGGGGTGACCAGTCTCAGGGGAAGCTTCAGTCGTTGGTGTGAAATGCACCTGTGTTTCATCCTCACTTCTGAAAACCCAGGTTTTAGCAGAAAGCCAACATTTCCCATACACAGAACAGAGTATCCAATCCATGCAGAGCGACTCCCCATCTCTCCTTGCCTTCTTCCTATTGCACCTCAAGAGTTATAGATCCTTCACACTCATAAAAGATAATCACCCTTCATGGGTGAAGAAGCCTCTATACCACTGCAGCAGGATGAAAAGGCTATGCAATTAAAGCAGGAGCTGCAGCAGAAGGGCTGGGCACAATTCCTGTTGAAGGGAAAATCCAGTATTTAGGTATTTTTACCCCTGGGTTAGAAGCCCAAGAGTCAAAGATTTAATCCCAAGGCTCAGTCATGCCACTTCCCAAGCCCAGAACAGCTCCAGGTCCCGGAAACACGCGAGTACAACACTGCTCCGGGTACCGCGTCACGGGGCCCATGCGGGATCTGCAGGCACATCCCTGGGTGCATCCCTGCTCCAGGGCTCTGCAGGACTACCGGGGTGGCCACCGGCCCTGCCTGGCCAGAGTCTCCCAGGAGCCCCGGATCTCCAGGGACCCTCTGCCGCAGGCGGCTCCGCGAGGGGCACTATTTACATTGTTAATGTCTGAGGGAGGCGTTTTAATTGCATTAAATTACTGCTGCAAAAACTGGAGTGGTCAACAATCAATCAGGCTGATTTACCACCCCGTGCCCACCCGCCGCGAGCCGGCAATCAGCTGCCGCCACGAGATCTATTATTGATGAACTTTGCGGCACTGCTAATTAGCCGTGAGCGCAGGTCCCCGGCATCGCTGCGCCGGCGGAGCACGTCGGTCAGCGCCGCCAGGACAGGGGACCCACAGGGCACAAGGCAGCACGCAGGGGCACCGGGAGGGCTGCCCAGCCAGCCCAGCTTGCCCTCCCCTCCCGGGCAGGACATGGCTGGATCCCAGAGGCAGCGAGGCACGGGCCAGAGCAGGGGTGAAGAGGGCGAGGAAGGCTGCACCTTCCCCAAAATGCAGGGGATAACCGTGGGGGGAAGTGAAGGTGCCCGGGGAGCAGAGCCACACTGTATTCCAACAAAAGCAGTGAGGGAAGAGGAGGGCATTGCAATTCTGCACAGGGATCCATAGTTCCATCCCTGCCAAAAGCACCTCCACAGCAACGGGCGTGCGCGTGCCAGTCATCCATCAGCCCACTGATCTCATCCTTGATTTTCATGGACAACTTTGATTTTTCATCATAAATTCTCCTTGTTCCTCACTGGAGACTGACAGGGGGTTTAAGTACAGAATGAAACTGAGAATATTAAAGTGGCTGCTATTCTTTTGTGCCTGTCAGCTTATTCACTTTAAATGCCGTCCTTTTTAGTGAGAATACCACAACACTTTGAGACCCTCAGCCAAGGCCCTCAAGCACATTGATTAAATGCAGCTTCCTCTGGAAGACCCTTCCTTTTCTTTAGGTTCCCCCCACTTTAAAGAGGGGTAATGGAGGTCCAAGGGTTCTGCCTGTGCCGTTCAGGGTCACTGCCAGGATTGGGTGGGAGCATAGCAGCCTCCAGATGCCCCTAGCCCTGGCCAGCTCTTGCTGCCACATTGCTGCTTGGTGGCCCCAGTGCTGGTGTCGCGGGATGGCTGCAGTCCCAGCTCTCCTCACCAGACCAGTCCTGACAGGAGTTCCATGCAATGCTCCCAGGAGCCTGAAGAACACAGCCAGCCCTCAGAGTGCCCAGGCGTGGGGAACCCTGCCTGCAGCTCCTGGGACCAGGCCAAAACCTCCCCATCTTTGCTTCCAGGGGCATCAGCTCCCCTTCCACTCCAGGGAGAAAGCAGCTTTATCATCCTCTCCTTGCTATAATCCCATCAAAGCACTCCTGGCCGAGGGCTCCCTTGCCTGGGGAGTCTCTACTGCAGGCACCCACACAGCACCAGAGCCAGCACCTCTCCTTGGCAAGCCCAGCCACAATCTTTAACGTGCAGACACAAAGCAGCAGTGCCCTGCAGCTCCTCCACTAACAGGTGATTAAACGTGCATAAAGATTTACTCATTTCCCCTTCCCGGTGTCGGTAAGCAACACGAAAAAATAAATATTCCAAGCACTCAAATATTAAGGCTCCAGATTCACAGTGGGAAACAACAACTTCGAGCTTCAAGGTTTCCAACCTCTGCTGGAAGGAAGTTTCCATCCAGCTGCAGGAGGGGACCATTCCCTAATTCTACTTCACAGCCACTAACTTCGTACTGCTGCAGGAGCTTCATGTGATTTTCTCAGCAAAGGTGCTGAGCCTCCCGTCTGCCAGCAAGGCAGAGCCAGGCACCCGGGCACGGGGTCCTCAGCATGGGTCTGGCTGGTGCTCCCCTGGCCCCCAACCCCCCCCACACCCCCAGACCACCTGCACAGCAGCCACCTTTGGCTATCAGGACACCAGCACCAGTGACCAAGCACACTGCTCCTTCCTGGGACGGTGCTGGACGTGAAGAGGTGGGAGATCTCTGGTCTGGGGACATGGGCCAAGAGGTTCCAGCCACAGCCCCCAGCAGAGGTACCCCTGGAAGCATGCCAAGGTGGCCGAGGTTGCAGGCAGGCTGCTCTGGGTGCCCTCACGATGTTGAGTTTGCACAGCATTCCTGACCTGCCTCCAGCACCGCTTATCTCTGCTCCGCATCGCTCTGCGATGGAAACAGCCCCAGCCCCAGGGGAAGTTTGCTCACTCTGCGTTTACACCTGAAAGATCCGTTGTTTATCCAAAGCTGTGCAAACTGTAGGCCTGGAAACAGGGCTGAAACCCTTACACAACCACTCTTCTGAGCCAGAAACAGTCTAGGAGCAGCTTGCATGGCTTGGCCCAGAGCAAGGAGGATGTAAAAGCTGGAACAGAGCCAAAAGCAGGTCCTTATACTGAGCATCTCTGTGCCTCCAAGGAAGTTCAGCCTTCTGGGTGCCACGGAGGTGACACACCTCTGTGCTGCCAGTACACACACCTGCACAGCCAGGAGACTCCCAGGAGGCTGGAAAGAGAATCCCACGTTGAACAGCACCTCCAGCTCATGCCCAGGTTTACCTGCCTGTGCAGAACTGCCTTCTCACCACCTCCACCCAAGGAGAACAAACTGCAGGATTCCCGGGGCTGAGCTCTCTGTAAATCTCTGCATCCTCTGACCTCACCACATCAGCTCCTCCAAACACAGACCATGGCACAGCCGTGGCACTTGGTATGAGTCACGTGCCGGGAGGAAGATGCCACCGTCATCTCCTCACTGCCACCAGTTTGCTTCCAGACAAGGAAAAATGCTGGTTTGCAGTCAGACACACCAAGGTAACCCAGAGAGAGAGCATCTCTGCTTCCCAGGTCTCCTTGGCCAGGTGAGCCACTGCAGCCAGAGGGGCAGGACACGTTCTCCCAGAGCCAGAGGACCTCCTGTGCTCCCACAGCACAGGGCAGGGAGCTGGGCACACAGAGCCCCCAGTGCAGCCCCTCACGGCAGGGGAACCCTCCTGCCCCAGCCCGGGCAGGGAGACCAGCACCCTCCCACAGCCAGGGACCATGCTGACCCAGCAGCTCACCACGAGCCCCAGCACCACTGACATCGGAAAAAATTGCAGTTTATCACCACCACTGCATTAACCTCCACGGAAATCACATTTTGATTTGTCTATTGATTTTTAAATTTTCAAATCAGCACAAGCTCACTTCTTACCTGCTTCTTCCTAATCACAGCCACCTGCCCCCAGCACCTCCAGTTCCCTGGGATTCACCTTTCTCCAGCTCCTGCTTTACGAACGCCCCTCTCCCCAAAGCAGCGCCGCACCACTGAGCACATCAGGGCTCCTGCTCCAGTACGGACCCATCGGTTCCAGGGCACAGCTGCTGCCAATTACCACTACTTAACTGGCACATTAAGCACAGAGTAAGGAATTAGGAGTTTCGGTCTGCTCTCTACTTAACAATAACAAAGTCACTTGACCTTTTTTCAGCCACCACAATGGCTGTGTAAGTGACTGCTTGACAAATGGGCTTTGTAATGGTCTCTGCTCTTTCTCATGTGGCTGGTGGAACAGTTAATATCTTGAGTCACAGCATTAAGAGGAGAGCTCGTGATTAATTTAAGATGTCAATTAATCACCCCAAATGGACTGGTTTGTCATCACTTCCTAATGGGAAGATGTTGATTTGTCCCGCAGAATTTGTAACAGGAAGGGAGGCTGAAGGCCCCGCTTAGAGCAGCTGGAGCTCTGTGACCAGCACTAGTGAGAGAGGAAGGAGGAAAGGAAACAACCACTTCCACACACAAGGGTTCCACTGTGTTCCCACTTTAAAAATCACATTGCTCTGGGAAGAGCCCACATGTATCTTTTCCAAAGTGCCAGCCCTGATTATGGCTTTAGAGACCTCCTTCCAGCAGCCCGAGATGCGTCGCCCGTAGTGCAGGGTGTGGGGAGCAGTGTCAGATCCAGCCTTTAGAAAACCCACACATTCCTTCTCTCTAGCACAGACAGCAAGGACTGGAAAAATCTCTGATTTTAGCTGGACAAAGGAGACACTGACAATTTCAAATCTGTCCTTGGTTTCCTTTTATAGAAACAAGACATGTGCAGCGATGATTCAGAAATGTAGCTCCAGAGATTGCCAGTGCTGTTTCACACCAGCTCCTCCAAGCTAAGCAGCCCTTTTCAGCAGAGCCTCCGTGCTCAGAGTCACCTGCCCTGTCCGTGGGGTCCATGGACCAGGAGCCACACCAGCCCCTGGCTCTCACTGCCCCACTTCTGGAGGCTGATAGAAGCCCGTTGGTCAGTGGGACCACTGCACCACGCTGCATGGATGGTCAGAACACATCAGTGGTCTGACACAGTGATGGTGGACAGGTTCTGCCAAGCCCTGCAGTTTTGCTCCATTTCTAAAAAATATGCTGTTTACTACGTGGCACTGATTGCTGAGCCCAGGGCCACCACAGCCAGCACACGCTGCCTCTGGGAAGTCCATCCTAACCTTCGAGTGTATGAGAACATCCTCCACTGGGAAATGTAACTGTCCAAAATAGCCCCTTTTGGCCCTCTAGCTGGGGACAAGTTCCAGTGTTCCCTGTGCTCCAGAGGAGATGAGCAGGCTTTTTCTGAGCAAAATAATGTGCAAGAGTGTGACAGCTGTGGTGACAAGGAACTGAACCTCTCTAGATTCCAAGTGGAGAAGTTTATACTCAACACAGGGGCCAAGGACTGTGGTTCCCTCTTTCTGTGGGAAGCTCCCAGGTGTTTGCAGGAACCTCCTGCTCCGCTCCTGGCTCCTGTGCCACCCCTGGCACGCTGCGAGCTGTGAGTCAGAGCAGGGGTTACCACAGTGGTGGGGCTGAACGGGCCAAGTGCGCTGGGACAGCAACAGCCCCTGCACCCACCAAGGCCCCGGCCCCGCTGGCACCAACCTTTACTAGGGCCGCAGGCAGGAGCCCTTTCACCAAGGCAAAGGAAACCCAGGGCTTGTGCATCATTTAGGTATCCGTGAAAGAGCTGAACAACACTGCCAGCTTCTTGTAGCTATAAAAATATTTCAGACTTTTCAACATCTCCGCTCCACGAGCCCACTAATGCCTGGACTTTGCAGCCCCTGAGGCTGCCTGAGCCCAAGCTGCTGGGAAGCAATCCTCCATTCCAGTCACAGTGGGCACCAAGATGTGGGAGACAGTGAATGCCTGCAAACATCCCGACTGACTCCAACGGGCTGTTCCCTTGGCTGCACTTTTCCAGGATGTTTCTGGGTCACTTACTTCCATATGAGGCATTACCTGGACTCGTGTGAGCTGTGTCACCCCTCATCAGTCTCACACTGTGGCAATAAATAGAGTCCAAGTGGAGACAGAATTTTTTCCACCCCAAAGTCTGTGAAAGGAAGGGCTGTGGGAGTTGGAGATGGAGCATCACCTGCCTCAGGCTCCCATGCAGATCCCAGTAACGCATCACACTCCAGGCTGTAATTCACAAGGAATATTAATCATGTAACAAAGAAGTCACTTGGGATGTTGGAAAATAAAAGCAAGGATGAAAAAAATGAAAGGGGTGCAATGGGTCAGGATTTCCCCCACACAGGCAGGTTCCTCCCCAGGAGGAGAGCCTGGCTTCCTGCACACCCAGGGCCCCATGGCTCTGCTCTCCGCCTCTCCCCGTGAACCGTGCTCCTCTGCCCAGCGCCACGGGAAACGTGCACTCCTTTCCTACAAGTTCCCATGAAATCACAAAAATGTTGGGGATCTGGGGGGAGGAAGCACTGCCTTTCCATCCATTCCCTGCTTCCCATGGAGGAGGTTTGAAAACAACTGTCCTTGTGTCCACATGTGCCTCGCACATGGCAGCTGCAGGACAGGTTCTGCTCACCAGGTTGTGGCGGGACCACGCTGCACTGGGGACTCCATGGTCAGGGTTAGGAACCTCTTTCTAATGGGGTGACCCCAAGGAAGTTGGATGAACTCCCTGAGCACACGAGGTGAGCCCAGATCAGGCAGGAGCAGGCACAGCGTGGCACCAACCTGCCCTCACTGGGATTTCTCCACGGCTTTCACCAGCCAAAGCTCCATGACAAAAATGTCAAATCTGGAATTTCAACCCATGACAAACCCATGAAATCCCAGCTGCATTTCCATGAAAGCATCCAGTCCCCTTTCTACACATGTGTGGGCACACACAGTGGGATACCAGTTACTTGGTGCCAGCACCAGCACCAGCACCTCCAGTGGAGTCACAGGCTTGTAACAATTGGTGCCAATGGTGAAACTGGTCTTACTGGACAGTCGGGTCCCAGGGAGGAAGGTATAGGTGACACAACACTTCTCACCATTCAGGAGCCCTCCCCAGGGTTTTCTCCAGCCGTCCCAAACATGCACACACATATGCAGCTTGTCCCGGGTATGGGACAGAGCTCATCTAATGCCACCTTGGGCAGTGGCAGCAGAGCCCATGTGTGCCAGTCTCACCCGTTCCTGAGCTTTTGTGTTTATCAGCTCCCTAAAACAGACACTGGAGCTGCCACACGTCGCCTCCAGCAAAGTCCTGGGGAGCAGGGAGAGCGTGGCCCTGGGAGGAGGCAGCTCTGCTGCTCTGATCTAACCGGGAGTGACACAACGGCTGGGGCCAGCGGCGCCCACCCCCTTCTCCTGTGATCCTGGACTTTCCATCCACGGCACTGCAACAGGGAAGTCACAGCCCGAGTGCAGAAATAGTGGGCAGCTGGGCCGTGGGCTGGAGAAGGTTCTTTTGTCACAGACCCCTGAGCACAAAGCAGGGGATGATTTCCTGATAATTTCCTGATTCCAGTTGGGGATCAATTGGCCACTTGCTCCTGTTCCTTCCCCCCAGGACTGGGGCCTCCAGCTCTGCATGCAAAGCAGTTGTTCCCTATTTCCAAATGCAAATGCCTCTGTGAAAAAGGCATTGCCTTGCTTTGAAACCAGCATTATTCCCCAGGGTCCCGACCCTCCTGCCACATCCCTCACCCCGGCCTCTAGCCCAGCCTCTGCCTCTGCCTTCTCAGAGTAACAAAGGTTACGGGAAATAAAAGCAGAGCAATTACCATCTGGGAATCATCAGGCAGAGCCCAGAGGGATGGAGCAGGCTGTAGACACCGGGCTGACCCCACAGCCCATCACCCATGTCTGCCTCAGCCCCCCAAACCGGACAGCCTGCCAAGGGCTGCAGGGACCCAGCCCCGGCAGCACTGCTGGGGCAGGGTGTGAGGGGCCCTGAACCAAGCTGAGCCCAACCGAACTGCACCCTGCACCCCCTGAATGGGGCTGGAGGGAAGAGTGGCTGCCACGTGCCTCCTCACACCCCGGCACAGCAGTTCTGCACCCCCAGAGACAGGCACAGGCAGCCCAGGACAGCAGCCTGCAGCGACAGCTATAGCGGGGCCAGAAAGTGCCGGCAGCTCTGTCTCCCCCTGTCCTCATCCCGTGGCCTGCTGCCAGCGTGGCTGTGGAGCAGGCAGCTGGATGGGCCACACACCTTTGCTGGCCCCAGTGCTGGAGGTCCCTAGGGCACAGTGGGGACAGGAATGGGGATGGGGACATCCCACAGTTACACTCTCTGTGTCCCCTCGTGGGCGGCTGTGCCCATGAATGGAATGGCTGCTCCTCCCTGTCATCAATCTCCTGCTCTGTCCACTTTGGAGCCTGGCAATAAACCCCCCCTGTAAATCTCTGCCATGACCACTCTGTTTTGGTGGTGAAGGGCCCCACATTCCTGAGTTTCAGACTGCAGACATGTCTTCAGGAGCAGAGCCACAAGAGCTTTCTGATGGTTAATTGCTGGCACACTCTCACTGAAAACATGAAACACCCCCTGACAAGCCGTGTGATTTATTACTGCCCACTGCAAAACGGAACAAAATCAATTGGCTATTACCTCACTTAGCGAAGGCTTGTCACCGCCTGGGAGCAGGGTGTTAAAAATAAAAGCCAGGCACAGCCCCGGCTGCGATCCCCATGCCGGGGCTGCTTCACCTGCTTTGCCACAGATAACATCAGGACCGTGCCGGGGCGGGCTCCGTGTGCCCTGATCACTGCCATGCTGGTGCAGCACTGGCTCATTCCTGTTTTGCCATTATTAATCACATAAATGCCATTGTGAGCGCCGGCACAGCAAATTTTACAAGACATGCAGAGCAATGACAGAATATTTATGACAGAAGCATATCCTTTAATTAATCAAGTTCATGCAACCCTTGCTGCCCCAGCAAAGCGGCCCCTCCGTGCCCAGAAGCCACCCCGTGCCAGTTGTGGCCCTGGCAGGGGAGGCCTGCCTTCAGGGCAGGTGGAACACGGCAGGGAAAGGGACCGTCCATCCACCCGTGTCTGCGTGTGGCGGCCTTGGCTTTCCTTGGCTGTGAGCAGATCTCTGAGCAGACACCCTCGGTGTGCCCAGCAAAGGCTGCTGAACACCCACGCTGTGGCAATGCTGAGGCAGCTGCCTCTGCTTGCATTTCCAAACAGACGAGGAAACCCACACACTGTCCTAGAAAAGTGACCAGAGAACTGCTCTAACAGAAATCCACCTTTATTTCCCCATTATCAGGCCTTTTCCTCAGTAGGAAAAGGGAGAGACCCATAAACCCTCTGCCACAGAGGCAGTCGAGCTCTGGGAGCACTCAGCCTGTCAACAGTGGCACTGCTCATGAGCCAGGGCCAGGGCAGCTGCCACTCACTGGGACACAGCAACCGGTGCCAGTGAGATGGTGCCGTGCCTGGCAGCCCTGGGTTCGTCACCGAGGAGAGGCAGAGCCCTGAGGGCAGGCAGGGCCCCGACTCCCAGGTGTTTCCATGGTCAGTGCAGGGTCAGTATCGGGGACCATGTCCTGGTGCATGTGGCACAGCCCATGGGCACTACCCACAGGGTGGGTGGCAGTGCAGGAGCTGGCAGAAGTGGCTAAGGCACATTTGCAGGATATTTCAGAAACTGAACAGTCCCTCTCTTTGCCTTTGTTTCATTCCCAAATCACTTACAGGCTCCTCCAGTCATAGCAGGGAGATGCTCCTCCCATGAAGCTCCAAACTGTGCACAGCATAAAGAGGCTGCATTATTTATAGACACTGGATGGATATTTCACATGAAGTCCGGCCCATTCCCAGCATTCCCTCCATTCACAGATCATTAAGTAGCACTTGATGACATATAAGGCAATGCAAGTGAGTGGGGAACTTTGAATATTGCCACCCAGCCCCTCAGTAAATGAGATTCAGGATGTAATTGTCCAAAGAAGGGGGACAGTTTTGCCCTCTCAAACAAAGCTCAGCTCAAAGCATGCATGCAAGCATCCAGCACCAACGCTGTCACAGGGGCACCATCGAAGGCTGCCCAGGGCCCACTGGCACCACTGCTGAGCCCAAAAGGGGTTTCCTCCCCACTGAGCTTATGGCTGCGAAGTGATCAGCCTTGGGGGACAAAATCCCTCTAAGACCTCGGGAGCAGCACAGCACAGTAGGCCCTGAAGAGCCATAAGGGCAAGAGCAGACCCCAAGGGGTTTAACTCAGAGCGTGGCAGGTACCAGAAGGGGTCTCCAACGTGAGCAGCACGAGTGGATGGCCGTGTCCAGGTGCTGCAGGACGTCTTTGATGGCTGCCAAGGGTTCTGTATCCCATGACCATCCCAGCTGGGGTGCTTGGAGCAGCCAGTGGCTCTGCTGCTGGCCCCCAGCCCCACCCCAGGCAGGCAGACACCATTCCTACTGAGGGCTCATGACCACCTCATTCCTGCCTACATCTGGAATAAACCTGGGGGTGTGCTCACCCTCACCTCGGGCCACTCAGAGCAGCCTGAGCAGAGACAATGGCAGGACGTGACTGTGGGGACATCTGTGCCTGATCCAGGAAACATTTTGGCATCTAAATAGAAGTAGTGGGTTGTTAAAAAGCAAAAAAAGAGATGTGTGATTGCAAGAAGATCTGGGATACATTTGCAGACTGCAGCGGAGCATTTCAGAAGAGGACAAGGCTGAGATTTCAGTTCCCAGGAAGCCTGACACCCTGCTCCATGGACTGTGACCCTGTCGGGAGCCGGTCACTGATGGGCAGCTCATGCCACCTCACCAAAGTCTCATCCCTTTGCCTGGGGACTGTCCAGAGGCAGAGTGGGGCTCGCTCACCTCCCAGTCCTGAGCTGCTGTGCCCATGCCACAGGCTTGTGCCCTTCAGCAGGACGACAGTTCTGTGTATCCCCTCCAGTCCCTCCAGAGCAGAGGGTGGCAAAGGGGTGACACAGGGAGGCTGAGGTCCACAGCACAGTGCCTGTGTCCCATCCCAAGGGCAGGTGCCACCGCCAGTGTGGTTCGGTCATGTGGGCCTCTCGGGGGGACAGCAGCCTCCTGCTGCCCCTCAGTGGGCCAGTCTGGGGACCAAACATTCCCCACAGCTCTGTACCTCACTCTCACCCAGGTTTCCTCTGCTGAGGCCAACGCTGCTGGTCAGTGTGACTGTCCAGGTGGTGCCACCAGCCGAGAGCTCGTCCCCAGGAGCACGAGGTCTTGCTGGCACACACAAGGGCTGCAGCGGCGCCTGCTCCGGGGAGAGGTGCGGCTCGTCCAGCTCCAGCCCAAGGCCACCCCGCGCAGCAGCACTTCCATTTCAGTCCATGGCACGGTGTGCCGCGGCGGCGGGAGCTGCGGGGACAGTGGAAAATGGGGCTCTGAGCTCATACGTCTTATTTTAGCTCCCCATCCTCTCTGGAAGCTATCTCAGGCATGTTTTGGGAATACAGCAGGTATTTTTATGAGTGGGATTTGCAAGGGTATTTTCATCTTAGACTTGGAGACAACTGGGCCTGCTGCCAGGTTTAGGAAGTGCAGGGGCAAGAAACATAAAACTAGTGAGAGGTAGGCTTCCCACTGGGGCTTATATTTAGCTGAAGGGAGCAGGAGCACTCGAAAATGTCCTGCTGGAGCTCCCTGTGCCAGACCATCCCTGAGCCAGTTCATGGAGGCCAACCTTGACCCAATCCAGGAATGGCAAGGGGAACATGTCCCAGCCGATGGCACTTGCCTGGCCCGGCCCACCTGGCACCGCCGAGACCCCGGCTGCCCTTTGGATCAGCTGTCACCAGCACAGCAGCGGGTGCAGAGCGGGCCGGACATCACCCACGCCGGGGGAGCTGCCACTGGGCAGCGCCTGCAGATGAGGACGACGAGGGCTGGGGGCACAGCACTGGCCGGGTGCTGCTCTGTGCCCGGGGCAGCAGAGCCGAGCTGCCCCGGGAAGGATGAGCAGTGCAGGGGCAGCACCAGGGCACAGCCCCAGGACACACATGACAGGCAGGGTCTGCCGGCCAGTGCAGGGTCCCCTGGGTGCCACAGGGTGCAGAGCTGCTGCCCAGTGGGGGACGACAGCTGACAGCTGAGCTGGAGGGGCCAGGGAAAACCACGACCTTGCAGTGACACGGGCCGTGCCATGCCATGGCCAGGAACATGAGCCGAGCAGCTGCGTGGCCCTTGGCCAGGGGCCGAGGTGCATGGGCTGCTGGTAGCCAGCACCAGAGCTGCTCTGAGCCCCCTCAAAGACCCTACCCAGCAAGCATGGCCAGCTTGCTCCAGAAACAAAATGCCTTCACAGGAAAAAAAAAGGGGGAAAAAAAAAAAGAGACAGCTTCAACCAAGAAATAGCCACAGGCAGGTTTTGTTTTTAAAGCATTTTTATTTTCTTCATTTTGAATTGAATTTTTAAGTGATTTGTCTCACTGAAAATGGACATATTTTGAAATCCCATGTGTTCCCTTCTCTCTGCCCAGAGGGGTTTGGCTGCTGAACCAGCACAGCGAGCTGGGGTGCTGAGCCACAAGCTCCTCATTTTCTGTGGCAGCTTTGTACCTTTTCCAAAACAAAGACAGTCCTCAGGAAGGGGTAACCTCAAGCAAATACCCCCTCTCTCCTGTACCTGGGACTGGTTTTATTGCACCTGGCAAAGAGGGACAATAGCTGGAGGGAGCAGAATAAGGAAACAAGATTTCCTTATAACTTCCTTTTTTATGATCAAAGTAAGTGTAACATCATGCCCACAGCCAATGCAGTCCATTGCCCTGTCGGGGTCTTAGGCCAACACTGGCTGCTCTCCCTGTATCTTCCCAAGAGTCTCCTGAACAACCAGCACTGCAAGAGCCCTGATCAGCCATGGCGTAGGACCCCTTGAGCCCCAGCTCCCGCGGCACAGCTCGGAGCAGGAGCCCCTGAGCCAGGCCTGCCCTGCTGCTCCAGTGCCGGACAGCACTGAGGGGACTGGGCCCTTCGAACAGCAGCACGTGATGCTCCACCATTTTGGTGGCCGCCCTCCGCAGTGAAATGGTGTCGGCACAGCTGCACCACCAGTGGCTGCCATCGCAGCCCCACTGATTACAGCGCCCTTGTCACGCCGCTCCGTGAGCAGCGAAGCTAAATTAGAGCAACTAATTGCACGTCTCTTTGAAACAATCAGAATGACAAATCAGTGGTAATCTCTTCAGTTCTAGAGGGAAGCTATTGCAGCTCATTCACAAGGATTAATCAGCTTTTCATCAGTGTTATTATACCAGCACTGCCTCAGGAGAAGCCCCGAGGCCATGCTGGCTGGACTCACACCACAGGGACACCGTGGCCAGGCTGCTCGCTCCCAGCCCCTGTCCATGGGCAGGGCTGCCAGACCCCGGGCTCTGCTCAGCTCCTGGACCCTTGCTAAGGCTCTGCCCGGGGGCAGCTCTGCCCGGGGGGCTGCTCTGCGGGCGGCAGGAAGGCCAGAGGGAGGCTGAAGTCTTGAATGCACCCCCTCAGAGCGACTCTCCAATACACAAAACCATGTTAACGATCAGTGCCAAATCAGAGATCAGTCAAGGAGAAATAACTCCAAGTCTCTCCCTTCTACATAATGAGCTGCAGGAGACACCCTGGTGCCCCTCCCCAAGCACAGGGAAGACTTGCACCACCAGCACTGCTCCGGGTCCGTCTGGGGCTGCTCCACGGAAGTCCCACACACCCTGTTGAGTGGGAGCTGTCAGCGAGCAGAGCTGGTGCCTTTCAATCCTTTACCACCTGCACTCAGCAGAAAAGCACTCGGCAGCATTCCTTCTTGGCTGATGCTCAACATCCAGAGGACACAGGCTGCTAGGGATGAATGACCTAGGCTGGGTTCTCCCAGCCCTACCACTGCTTCATGGCATGGTCATGCCCAAACAAGCCACTTTCTGCTCAACAAAAGCTAAAATGGGAACGGATTCATTGACATCTGCACTTCCAGTGCATTTCACAGCAGTCCCAGAGCACTTTGCATCTGCCCACACATGTTAAGACCAATGATGGCAGAGAGTTTTACTGAAAATAGCCAGACGTTGTGCTGCGCCCAGCAGTGGTGCCCCTTGGCCAAGGCCTAGGAGGGAAGGATGCTTGAGGGAAGATAAGCAATTTGTGATACCACTCCATGGACAGAACTGACTACTTGCTTCTCATGGGCTCATCTTCTCATTATCAGAGGCCTTCCCCTGGTCCACACAGGTCCTTCTGCCCCACCAAACAGGAACTAAGTGTGAGCATAGGGTGAGTGAGGAGGAGAGGAAAAGGCCATGGTGCTGGTACAAAAGGCCCCAGAGACAAAACCTTGGTCTTTCATGCATTCAGACCAACAGCATTCAGAGCTCTGGACAAGGGGGCTGAAGCCCTACACATGGCTCTGCTGTGCCCTGGAAAAACTCTGCGTCGAGCACACGACATTTCAGTCCCCTGCTTCAGTTTACAGGAGCACAGGTCATTCGTTCCCTCCCCAGCCCAGCCCTGCTCTCTCTGGCCAAGGGGCTGGTGCTGGCCTGGGCGAAGCCTCTCCACCCGCATGACCATGGGGCACCTGCCCGCGGCAGAGGCCGGCTCAGCTCATACAGATGTTCCGGGCACTGGGCACGGTGCTCCCTTAGGTGCAGGTCAGCGCCGCTGCCACAGAGCCTGCCCAGGGCAGCAGCTCCGAGCGGGGCACGGCCCAGCCCAGCAGTGGGAGATGGTTCTTGGCATCCAGGAGACAGTCGGCAGCAAGGCCAGGGAGATGCTGTGTACGGGCAGCGTCCAAGTGGGAATCACCACCTGTAGGAGAGAAGAGAGGATGGAGAGAAGACAGGATTAGCAGAACTCAGCCACAGCTATGGAAGCCCAGCTCCCAGCAGCTCCTTCTGGCTCAGACCCTATCCCTGCTCAGCCAGGAGAGAGACTGACATGAAGTGGTCCTGGATCGAGACCTGTGGCACCATCTACCATGGAAAAAATATCAGAGTGCAGCCCATTGCTGGGGCTGGGGAAGGGTGTGCACGACAACACAGCAGCACTCAGAGCAGCTGAGCAGAGTTCTCCTGTCACCGTCAATAGCTCTGTGCCAGCTCTGCCACGTTACAGAGCTTGGATCACACCATCAAAGCTCAACTATGCACTCGAGTTACATAAAGATGCAACTCGTGGAGAAGAGGTTCTTGATGTTTCCCCACAGAAGGCTTTTAGGGCACATCAGGAATGCTAAAACCATAGATGGAACGTGTATAGGAAGGTGAAGTCAGGTGTCAGGGCCCTCCAAAACAGTTAAACTAAAACTGCTGAAAAACAGACAAGGAAACACCCAAGGTCACATGCTGCAACCAAAGAACCCTTGAAGTTGTTCATAGATGGCAAGCATGCACTATACAGCATGCATAACTTCAGTTTCCCACTAGCAGGTGTGTGGGCACACACCAAGTATACCATGTACATAAAATACTACAGAGAGATATATTTAAGCCCTCTTCATGTGCACATAAAGCACGCATCCAGGCAACAAACTTCTGGTGAATTCAAAGCAATGAACCAGGAGAGATCCTTAAAACCAGCAGAGCTCTCTTAACTCGTTGTCTCTCACACCAGAACAAATCCACATGAATCCTTATTTTTTTTCCCTCTGAATACTAAACTCCCTCCTACCTGGATCTGCCTTGCTGCTGCTGGGGCCCTGATGCACAGGGTGTACCCAGTGCACGTTAAACTGCCCACGGAGGACAGCATGGTGAGGCAGCCAGGTTACAGTGCCATACCTGCCCTGCTCCAGATGACTCTTTGCAGATCCCCACTTGCAGCTTCATTTGGGTCAACTCACTTAGAAATGTCTGAAAGTCAAAGCACTGCTCTCACTGGGGGAGTTTCACGGTGTATTTCGTAACTGGGGCTCACAAACACAATCCTTCCCCCACGCGCTGCCGTTGTTGCCCACAACAAAGGCATTTGGGATCAAAGGAAAGGGTTAACCCCCATGCAGTCATCGCTTGGAGTCCTGGAGGTCTGAGTGCTGCCAACTCCTGAAAAATGGCCACCAGGCAGGCAAGCTGCTGAGAATCATCAGAATAAGATTGGAAGGTGTCCACATCAATCAATCACTTGTTGACAGATGACTGGAAGCCCCCACTGTGCCCGTGGACAGCTGACCAACTCTCGGCTTAACCTGGAGTCTAACATTAGCCTGTTTGCTTCGTGTGGGTGGCTGCTGCGTTATGACCTTAATAGTCAATCAATCTTGCAACGCGCAGTCTGTCTGGCAGAAACATTCATTATCCATCCTATTCATGCATTGAAAAGCTTTATCTTCAAAAACTCTGTGTCACTTAGGGAGGAATAACAGAACTCAGAGCAAGAAAATAGGCCCAGCCCCAGTTCCTAGGGGGAATCCGGATGTTGGGGCCGAGCTCCCACAGCTGCTGCAGCCCCAGACCCAGGGACACTCAGGGCAGGACTTGGCCTCCCTTTTATTTTTGGTACTTATTCAGGCTGCTTTGAGGTTGCTGCTCTTGCACCAGCAACTGCTGGAATCAGTGCCAAGAGGAAGACAAGGAGGAGAGATATAAAAGGACAACAAACACACATCAATTAAACCTTGCAAGCTGTTAGTCACACTAGTTAATAAGTTCTTTCTATCTGTAAAGTGCTCTTAGTGACAAATCTTTTAACTGGCACTCAGAGCGTTATTATGGCTTTCAAGATGCCTCTGTCTTTCATGTGCAGCTTCTTGTACACATGTGAGTGCTCCCCGTTGCGCAGTCTGTTTACACTAGTTGTGAGAAGACATCATCAAAGCAAACTGAAAGCAACACTAAATGCTTGAGAAAAACAGAATTTATTCACTGCTGCCTGCTCTGAAATCGCCTTTCAGTTAACAAACCACTGTGAACCGCAGGGCAGCGGGAGGAGCCAGGGAGCTGGGCTGGCACAGCAGCCTTGGGCCTCTCCAGGCATCACCACCAGCCCCCATCTCCCAGCATCGGGCAGGGATCCAAGCCCGCTCGCACCTGCTGAGACATGGCGGTCACAGCTCCAGCAATGAGGAATTGCAGGAGCTGCCCGTCCCCTGCTGTGGCCAGGGGTCCCAAGCACAGCAGTGTGTGTACCAGAGTTGTGCCTGGGACAGGACAAGGGCAGCCCTTGCGCCGGGGGCTGGGAGCTGGAGCAATGCCCTAAGGGCCCTCTGCCATCACTCGTCCCAGCCGTCCCTGTGGGGCACCCGGAGGATGGTACAGGCTTTGTTTCAAAGAGCTGAAACCAGACAAAGGTTTGAGCAGGGTGAAGGAAGGAGAAGAGGCAGCATGCTTGGAAGGAATGCTCCCGCCTTGCTCACCACCCACAGCAGCGGGCACATGGTGAACACCCGTGGGGTGCCTCATGGGGCAGGCTGCAGGAATCCCTTCGTTCCTGGCTGGTCCCTGTTCAGGAGAGGGGCGATGAGAAAGTGGCTTCAACAACACCTGCATTGCACAAAACCTGACCAACATCCTGGGAGAGCAATATGGGACGTGCAACAGCACATAAACACACCAGTGCCAGGGAGGACAGAGACCCAACCCTGAGCGCCCTGTCCGGGGCCACACAGACCACAGAGCACCATGGGACACCCTTACAGAAACCATCCTCTCCTTACTCAAAGTCAAAGCAATTAGGGCCCTGCAATGTTAGATTAAAAAAGAGACAGTTAATCGGAGAGCTTCCATAATCCTTCACACTGGGGCTGCCAAAGCAGCCACAATTCAGCAGGCCTTGTCCAGACCGATTGTATATCCTGAAAAATGAACAGTAACACTTGCACAGAGGCAAGTTATGTTTCTGCAAACTCTCTTCCACACAAACGAAACTATTAATCACCTTAATAAACATTAATGTGTACTGGTCATTTATTAAATTCAGGAAAATACAGGGCCTCAAAGCAATCATTTCATGGTTTCAGTACCTGGGGCACTCACAGCACAGCACCTGTGCTCCCTGTGCATGGCACGTCCTGGGCCACTGGCTGCCCAATGCTGCCCTGTTCCCCTGGCACCCACTTGCCCGTGGCAGTGTAGTCATGCTCTCCAAGCAGGCAGCAGGAGCAGCACTGTCATATCACCACCTTCTGGGTGTGCCCAGAGAACAGCCCACTCTGCCAGCACAGCTACCATGGCTCCGTGTGTGCTGAGCAGCTCAGTGCCTTGCTTGACCTGGCACCCATCCACACAGCTTCTCCGGCAGCATGGACCAGCATGGACGGGACTGTGCCACTGGGGAGTGGGACAGCAGCAGTGGTGTTTGGGGGGCCTCCAGGCTATCAGTTGCAGATGACAGCATTAGATCTCCTGCCCCAGAAGGTTCTCTGTGGAACCCGGCCTCCTCTGGCTGGCTCAGAGCTTCACGGACGGTGTCAAGTGGCAACTTTCTGGATTCTGACCTTGTTGGAATTTGCTCCTGGGGGGGACACACCAGTCCATAAAGTTCCCATTAGTGTAAAAGCAGATGTAAGCACTTTGCTGGCAGAGCTCAGCAGCAGGGAAGCCTGCAGTTGATCAGTTCTGCCTCGCTGGTCACTGCAGTCAACAGAAATTACCACAGAGGGTTCCTGTGCCCCTCTCCTAAAGCCCACCCCTCCGAAAAGGATGGCTTAAAGAAGCCAGCCAAGCTCAGGCACCACTCCAGGATAACACAGTAAATGCACATGATGCAGGCTAAGGGGAGCCAGCCCCAGTCAGGAACAGCCAGCAGGACAGCAGTGTGGATTTGTTTATTGTACAGAACAAATCTAACCGTGGGGACTCGCTGCTGCTCCTGCGAGGAGCCAGTGACTCAGCGCAGGACCAAGGGAGAGGCAGGTGGCAGCTGGGACTGGTCTTTGCCACCAGCTCCCACAAGGACACCCGGCAAAGGCTGTCGTGGCCATGGCGCTCCCTGTCACTGGCGGAGCGGGACTGCCAGTCCCGCGGGACGCGCAGCTCTCCCTCCTCCGCCCCCCGCGCTCCCTCTCCAGCGTGTTGCGCTGAGAACCGGCACCAGCTGACCTGGTTTCAGCCGGTTTTCCTTCATGATTAACACTCTCCGGGCCCATGCTCGCTCTGTTTTTCTCACCAAATTAAAGAGCAGTCCTGGATCCTCGTTAGATTTGCTCACATTTGAGCAGTGTCATGTGGTCAGTAGCCCATGGCAATACACTAAATTAAAGGCCTAATGCAGAATTCACCTACGAGCCTGACAACTAATGAATCGAGGGCTTCAGGCCCCAGAGGAGCCACACTGGGATGAAGCCACTTCACACCGAGCCAGAGCAGAAGTGCAGTCCCTGGGCTGTCATTCAGAAATAAAGAGTTGTTGAATTTTATTCACCACAGGACACAGAAACAACAGCATCTCTGTAACTAACACTGGTTTGCTGGAGAGTCAGGCAGCAAGGAGCCCTCCCACCGCTGAACCCCAGGTGCTGCAAATGAACTACCACTTGGATTCGATGGACTGGGTGTGAGTCCCTGTCAGGGACACACTGACTCTCACCTCTGGTCAAAATAAATACCTCTGCCCATGATTCAAAACCATGCTGGTACTCCAGAGGGCACAACTTGGCCCCTTCCTGTGCCCCCAGCTCTTCCTCCATGCCCCAAAGGGCTCAGGAGAGTGCAGCTGCCCACACCACAGCACCCAGCCCTCTTACAGGAACAGTCGCAGTTAGCAGGATCATTATTAACTATAAACCACCCACTTAAAGAAAGGTCAGCAGCACACTTAGCCTTCCCTGTCTGTGAGCAGCCAATTATTCAGTTAATCAAACAAAATAAAGCACAAATATTCGTGCAAGTGTTTGTGCACACAGGCGTATGTGATCAGGTGTGTCTGGCACAACTGGAGGAAGCCCCGTGACACGAGTTTGTGCAAAATCTGGACAAGGCAACTCAAGGCATGAGTGACTGACAAACCTCCTCCTCTGGTGGCAGCCCACCCCACCTCACGAAGGGAAGGGGCAGCTGCCCACTGTGACTCTCACCAGGTACCAGGAAGGCGCTGGCTGCAGGCAGGGGCACTACTGGGGGCAGAGATGCATGTTAGAGCAGCAGCTGAATGTGGTGATATAAATAACAATATCCTGCACTGTCTCAGAGACAGCTGTGTGGGACCTCTTGCAATTACTTGCTTGTAACTGGCAACCTTTACATGTGTTTGACTTGTGACATCTTTACGCACTCCATCTCCGGAGAGCTCCCGTGGCGGCTCGGCGGAGCTGCCTCCCATCGCTGTGCTGGCACTGCTGCTGCCTCACCAAGGCCACCCAACCAGGACACACAGCACTGGGGGATCTCACCTCCTCTGTGCCCACCCCTCATGCCCCTGCCACAGCTGGGAGCCCAGGCAAGCTCTCTGCCAGGGAGTGGTGACCTCTGGCCAGGTGCGCACTGCAAGTGCCACCATCACTGTGCCATTCCAGATGGTCACAGTCATGGACAGGAACCGCTCTCCTCATCTCCAAAGCAGAGGCAGACCCATAGCACAAGGACAAAGCCAGGTGTTCTCTGTTCAGGCTGGTCTGAAAAGTCCCAGCGCATCCCTAGGAGGAGTTGCCCCAGGAAGCACCACACTGTAGACAGAGGACACCCAAAACTTTGGCCTTTGTGGGACAGAGAATGCTCCCAGTGACCCCCCAAAATACTGTAATGGGGGCGCTGCCGGCACATTGCTGGGTGGTGCAGAGCAGTGCTGGCAGCAGCCGGCCGGGACTGGGAAGGGAGGAGGCTGGTGAACACAGTGGTGGGCTGTATCAGAGCCACCCTGCAGCCAGGCACAGGGATTGTTCCCTTCTCCTCTCTGCAGCTGGCACCAATCCATCCACCCATCCATCCACCCCGGTACATGAGGACGGCAGGACAGGGAGGAACACTTAAGGCTGAGGCGTTTTTATTTGATTCCAGTGCACAGCCCACTCTCCCCACATTCCTCCATCTGGACAAGGACCACTTCTCTAAAGTCATCTTTTCATCCCTAAAATGAGAGCTGCATTTTAGCATTAGGGTTTTTTTCCTAGACAGACTTCGATCTCATTAATTTTAAGACACTTCAAGCTCTCTTTAGCAGTCCCTAACATAATTCACCTAACTTAAGGTACAATATACTAGATAGAAGTAGCCAATCCCATTTGTAATTGTATATATGACCAGCAATTCAAATTCACTTCCCTTGATTTAATGTCCTATTTGTATTCTATCAATAAATGGAGTTCTTAGGACCATACTTAAATGGAAGCAGCACTATGCTCTGATAGCCAAAGCCAGCAAAAAAAAATTGCATCACTAAACTAAAATGTCTTGTAGTATATGATTCCTTGACTTATTGTTCTCTCCTCTTCACTGCACTTGAATATTAACTGTTGTATTAATAGCTCACTCTTAATTATCCATGAGTAATGTACTACAACCAGAAAATTAATGGAGGGAAGCACCACAAAAATGGAAAAGAATTCTCCCTATCCCAGATATGTTTTCAAGCACACTGTGAGAGGAGGGAGGTACACACACTGCCTTGAACACAGCCAGAGAAGAGGCCAGTGCTGGGGAGGGTCCACTGCTGAACCCCAGTGACAGGTCCTGCTGGACCCTGCTTGCCACAGGAGGCAGGTTCTGAGCAGGGATCCGATAATGATCCCAGAGAGCTGGGATGGTCTGGAGAGGGGCAGCAGGGCCAGCTGGTGACTCAGTTCTCCAGCCCAAGATGAAGAAGATGAGTGAGACCAGAGTGAGAAATTTCCAGTTGTTAAGGAAGTCTTTGCCGCAAAACACATAGTTCGGCTCCAGATTTCACTGCAGCAGGAATCTGAACTAGAAAAGACTGACAAAGGACAGGGTGTTTTTATGGATAACATGGATTTTCGGAGTTAAACGTTAGAGCTGACAGAAGTGTGAAGATATGCTGCACCCTTCACTCATCGCCACCTTTGCCCTCCCAAAGGGCACCTGAGAGGGAGGACCGCTCACCTCTGCTGGGACATTTCCCCTCCCCAGGACCCTGCTGGGAAGTGCACTCACCACAATGCCATGCCCCCGAGCTGGGACCAGGGACAGTGCCACATGGCTCCTGCAAGGTGGTCAGGAGCTGCACAGGCCACTGCATCCACCTGCACGGGTGTAATCCTGGGGCTGCTCCAGAAGACTGGAATGGTGAGGTGCCTAATTAAATATGTGCCACCCAGTGCTGGAGCCCTGCAGCAGCCATGAATTATGCAGTGGCTCACTTACATGTCAGCAGGATCACAATATTGATGAGCTATCCTGTGTGTAATCTGATAAAAACCAAGATAAACTCAGCAAAAATTGAGTGTAATATGATCCTTTTCTTTCAATAAACCACTTCCAGCCCAGCACTGGGAATGTCTCCCCAGGCTCCCTGCTCACCTCAGGCAGCCAAGCCCAGCGGCTCCTCAGTGCGGCCCAACAGGGGCACGGAGCAGCAGCAGCTTTCCCCCACACCTGCAAGGCAGCGCTGGGTGCCTGCGAAGGCCTGCCTGGGGATATTTCCGTGCCGTATGGAATTAGAGGCTGGTGCTCTCCACAGCGCCGGTGCATTCCAAAAGGTCTGCATTTTGGCATTTAGATTAATGCTGGAGACAGGGAGGAAGAAGTTGCCATGTCTCACACCAACTCCCTCCTCTCTGTCTGAGCAAATGAAGGATGACAGAGTGCAACTCCCACTCGGAAATGCTTTCCAGTGCTCGCGCAGACCCAGGTCCGACTCCAGCTCCCATGACAAGCCAACTGCTTTATAAACCTGGCCTGGATGCTTTCGGTACCCTGGGAACAGCCAGCAGCACAGGCTCCTGCCCTCACCCAAAACACCTCGAAGAGAGGGGAAATGCTTCTGGCCACGTCTGGTCACTGGCCCCACAAAGAAAGCTGAGGGATGCGAGATGAGGACAGAGGATGCTGCTCCCTGCCCCAGCACTTCCCCAGTGCAGCTGGGACTTGTGCTGTTCCCCCTGAAGTCAGTGAGACCTTCAGAGAGCCCCACCTGCACAGCTGCTTCCTGCTCCCCAAGGCGTGGGGAGCCCAGCCCACCCCCCTTACAGACAGAGCCAGAGGCAAGGAGCCGTGAGCAAAGTGACTGTCCTGGCCTTGGGGGCACACACCCGACCCTCCTCAGCAGCCCCATCAGCAGCAGGGACATAACAAGGTGAGCACTTCATTGACAGGAAACAAGCAATGGATGAAGACTGGACATGAAGGTTACACCGACTCTGAGCCTCTTGGACTCCACCAGGGGCTGACAGCCCACATACCCCACCACCAACCCCAGTGCTGGCAGGTCTGTGTAGAAGAGGTAACCATCAGGGGCTTGTTTGACCTCCTGAGGGACATTCACTTCATAGCACAAGAACAAGGCGGCAACAGCACAGCACTGCTGGTTTTCTTTTAAAATAGTATTTCAAATCCATAGCAATGTAAAGAGAGAGGAACACAAAGACCGAGAAAGACTCAAACTGGGGATCTGTCTGAGAGACCCAAGAAATGGCAGATAAAGACCAGTAAAATGAATGACTGACGAATGCAAACATCTCACTATCTGAGCAAGCGCCTGGCTCCCAGCTCTGCTGCTCCTCTCTCCAGACCTCTCTCTGGCCCATGGGAGGGCATTAGCGGGGTGAACCCCAACTAGAATCTGCCCTGAGAGTGGGGGATGACACCACATATTCAGCACCATGTGCCAAGCCAACAAACCACAGGCAGCCCCAGGCTCTCCACAACCACAAGTTCCTCCCGTTCCTGACATTGCAGGAGGGGTCTGGATCCAGTCAGGTCCTCCTTGCTCCAAAGGCTGCTCTCCCCCATGCCCAGGGGGTCTGCGATGGCCCAGCAGGTGCAGCTGGGGGGAAATTGGGCTGGCCCAGCACCCTGCAGGGGTCTCCAGTCCCACTAATAAGTCTACAGGGAGGGACAGGAATGTTGCTGCCTGGAGACGCCTCATTTCACAGATGTGTCTGTGTCTGCACAAGAGAGAAACTTTCACAGTTTTACTGCTTTTCAAATATTTTAATGCAAGCCATTTGGTGTCATATTTTTAAAAAATGAGTACCAGCACAAGCTACATGCACATTAGCAACTGTCTCTCTATTAGTGTAAATACAAGAAGCAGAAAAGCACAGTCTGACTCCTAATCCATATGCTTATTCCAAATAGATTGCGTGGTCTTAAACTTTGGCTTATTAGACTGGATCTTACATATGGGAAGAATTAAAATGCTGGATTTACAGTGCAGGCTAATCAGAACATGTTTAACTTACGATGCCCCAGCAGCCCCAGAGGGTCACAGCCTCCCAGACACCTGGAGAGGCTGATCCTGCTCGCGCAGCAAGAACCTCCTCAAAGCCAGCGTTGCAAGGGCTGCACCGTGGTGCAGGGCAGGGCAGGATCCAGCCTCCAGCACTCCAACAGAGCAGGCTTCAAGGAGGAAATACCTCATTTCCCACCGACTAGTCCATACAAGCAGAGACAATAGGACCAAGTGTGCACTGCCAGCTGTGCTCCCACGTCAGGGTGCTGGCCAGCACGGGCTGCTCTGCCCTAACTCTTCCTATCTGAAAAAGCCATCAGCCCTCCTGCTCCTTCACTTAAAATAAAAGGTCACTTCAGGGCTTTTTGGGTGGTTTTTTTCAAATGAAAGAATTATCTCAATTTTTTAAAAATACTTTGCCCTGAGATCACAAAAGCTGTTAAAAGCAAGGTATGATATCACTGTTAACGAAGCCACAACTCATGGGAGGGTGGATATACATTACTTCTGCTAATTTATTTCTGGACAAGGCCAGACTCATCTCAGGTGCTTCAATACCTGCATGTCCACAACAACAGATCTAAGTATATTCCCCCACCAGAGAGTCTCCTGGCAGCGGGAGCAGCTGTCGGGCCGGCAGCACCCGGCACGGGGCAGCTTCCTGGGCAGGTCCTGAGAGCACAGCTGAAACCCAGAATGGTTTGTCCATATGGTCTATACTGCCAGCTACATGGGAGCACCTTATCTGTGAAACCATCATCAGACTATGCTGTCAAACAATGCAGAAGAACTTGGAAGGGCCACAGATGAATAACCCTGCTCAAACCATCCCCTTGATACTGAGAGCAGTTCTGCAAAAACACACTGCTCTAACTATGGCCTAACTGGGTCTTCCTCTCTCCAGCCTCTCATTACAGAGGATTGGGAAAAGAGAAGGAGCTTGTTCTCCTTTTGGCTTTTAAGAAAATGATTAAATTTGTCTCAACTTTTCATTTTTCCCACAAAAAGGTGCTCTGTCATCTCATGCCTGTTCACCTACACAAAGACGAGATGACATCTCTGGCTAAAGGCCGATAGTTCTGCACCTCCTTGTCACTTTTAACAAGAAAATAATCCTGCAGAAACACTTGAAAAACAAATCAGTGTTGACACTCCTCATCTGCTAGGTACACTTTACGAAAGGAAAGAAATACTGCATTAGCGTTTGACCTCCTCACCTTTCTGACATTGGAAGAAAATAAAGAGGGAAGGCTCAGAAAAGCTGATGCTGGAGTAAGAATGTCAGGAGAGCAGGCAGCGCTCGAGGTTGGAGCCCCCAGCCCAGCAGGTAGGGCAGGGCTGAGTCAGCCGAGGCAGAGGGGAGCTGTGAGCCAAGAGCATCGAGGAAGCTACGAGGGGCACACAGGAGTCCCAGGGATGGGTGAAGAGCTGCTTCTATAGATGAAGGCATGAGGACTTAGAGAGGGATCATCCCTAGAAAGCCTCTCAGTCCAGTGAAACGCTCGGGCTCTGCCTTTGGGCTGCAGTCAGTCCCTCCACGTGTGTGAGCCAATGTCCTCCCATGCATCTTATCTCTCCCCCACAGCAGCTCCATCCTTGGCCATTACATGGGTGTGTAGCGCTGAGCAGTTCCTTGTACTCACAAGAGACTGCCTTGTCCTGCTCTAAATGCTCCTGAACCACCCAGCACACTTCCAGCTCCCAACCTCTGCAGCCTGTGGGCAGGAACAAGAGGGCTTCCTCAGCTTCCAGCACTGCCAGCTGCTCCCTTCTTTCTGGGCACGGTGGATTTCACCAATTAAGTCTTGCTAACCCCACCTCCTCTTCCCCGAGCAGAGGCTCAGGAAATAAAACTGAGCTTTGTCTTCTGATCAACCAGACACACTCTCTACAAGAGTGCTCCCAGCACAGGCAGCTTGCCCTTTGGACACAACACTCGGGTGACTTTCCACGTATGAGGGCACCAGATGGTCTCCCCGCTCCCCCAGTATGGCTGGGCACAGCTCTGCTGCCGCCTCACCATGCACAAGTCCTTGCCTGTAGGAGGTGGGGGCACTTCGAGGAGCTCACAGAAATATTTTCCCACCGGTAGCTGTCGGCCTGAGCTAATGCGACATGACACGTATCTCACTACGAACAATGTGCTGACATTCAGAGCCTGCTCACCATGTTCCCAACTGCGCCACTGTCACGGCAGCGTGATCACAGGCGGGGGGATACATTTCCCCTGAGCTTGTTTCGAGCACCCCTTTGAGGTGCCACTGCCGTGGAAGACCAGCAATCCCTCCACAAGACAGCTTCGTAACAGGTAGCACAGTGCCATTGTAATGTCAGCTGGAACAGGAGGACAGGGAGAGAGGCTGTGCTGCCTGAACAAGGAGCCTCCTGCAAAGCCACTCTCATTAGTGTCCAGGCACACCGGCAGCTTCACATCCTGCAAAGATGGCCCTGGACTCTGCCATGTTTCTGGAAAAGGTGCAGCTAAACACAGAAGCAGGAGTCAGACACAAGTGCCAACTGTTCCCAGACTAAAGACAACTCTTCCACCGAGCACCTTCTGAGAAATGGCGCTGATATCTGTCCCTGCGACACCTCCTGGAAAGTGGATGGGAAGTTCTTGGGACAGATCCCCTCCAGGCTGCAGGTGGGGAAATGCAAGGAGCATGACAGAGCATGGTTTGTGTGCCGAAACCCCGACACCCGCCCGTGCCCTGCTTACACAACAGCATTACACAACACGACACTTCCGCAGATTGCATAAGGCCGGGACCGGCACACCCGAAACCCCGGAGCCGGCGACGTGCTGGGACAGCAAACCCACCACTGGTCACCCGAAGGCACATTCCCACCATCCTGTCTCCTCCTCACTGGCCCTTCAAGGCTGCTCCTGGGAGAAGGCAGCCCGACAGGATGACGGGAAGCATCACAGCACGATACCAGGAGGTAAGAGAAGGAGCTATTTCACCAAGTCCTGGGAAGAGGCTGATTTGACCCCAAATCACAGGACCAGGGGAGCTCCTTCTTGCTGGACAAAAAAAAGTGTTTTAACTTCTGGAGAAGGTAAAGTACATTTTGTTAGGGATTGGCCAGAGTCAGCCCAGCAACAAGGGGCAAGCAGCAGTTCCACATAGTCTGCAGGTTTCAGGTGGGTGACAAAGGCAGCACCGTGGTCATCAGCAATTCATAGCTTCTACCCCAAGCTGCTGCAAGAAGGACCAGAACTGCCAGGCACTGCCATTACAGAAGGTGTGAACTCCTGGCCTCTGTTTCAACAAAATCCATCCAGTACATCCCAGTGTGTGAAAAACAAAGTATCTAACACACCAGGCAGCACAGAGAAGGCTGCTAGGAAGGATGAGGTTTGGGTTTCTCCCCAGCCACTAGTTTCCATTTTCTGCACCCAAGCTAGACGCCTGCAGCCTGAGCGAGGATTTACGACAGCGTAGGCTTCAGAGTCCCTCTGCTTCTCAAGGAAGTATCAGGAAATAAAAGGGCAATTGCATTAGTCAGTCATCAGGAGTTCAGGGTTTCTGCTTGGTTTCAATGACAGTAGGTAAAAAAATTGCTCAGCTGCCTGACTGCAGCCAGCGGCACTGCAGGAGGCTGGACACGGCCCTTCCCAAGGTGCTGCACGCACGGCGCTGGTCGGGAACCCCAGGCCGCACCCCCAGCATGGAACCAGCCCCAACACGGCTGCTTTGGGGAGCGCCAGGATCCAGCTCAGCTCATCCAGGGTCTCCCTTCCCAGCACGGCAGGGCAGGGCCCAGCAGGTGCCACTGTCTCACCCTGGGCTGCTCCAGCAGCTCTTGCCTGTGCAGGGGGTGGATGGAGCCAAGTGCAGTGTGCCTGGAGGGTCTGAGCATCCCTGTGAGGGTCCTCCCGGCTCGTGGGCTGGCATGGAGCCTTACATCTATATTGAAAGTCCCATCAAGATGAGATTTGCCTCTTTCACACCTACGTCCCACCAGCACCCTCCTATCACCTAGGGATACCAGCCCCTGCTCTCTCTGGGCCCCCCACCCATGTTCTCATTGATGGCAGAAGCACCATCAGCAAAGCCACAACATCCCTACCCGTCTGTTGCCTCACAGACTGCTCAGCAGGAAGACCACCCTCATCTGTGAGAATCCGTTTTAAGGTTACATTATGATCAAATTCGAGCTTTTCTTGTAACATAACTAATCTCTTGCCAGACCTGAGACTCATCCTTGGAAAGCTCACTAACATCCTCCCTTTATCCTCCCTGCACCCCCTCCGTACCGCTCTCAGAGGGTGACCAGACACAGTTTTGCCCACAGTGCTGCCCCCAATAGCTTGTTTATCTCATATAACAACTCCTAAAAGGCCACTGCAAACTCTTTCTACAAAAGCTGAAGTAGCCAAATCCAACTTTTACTAGCCTTTTTCCCCTCTCCTCCTCCCAGATATAAATTTTATACTTAGAGCTACTAAAGTTGGCTGAAAATAATGACAACTGACAGATGCTGGGTTAAATAGGCCACAGTCTTTCCCTCAGGCCTAATTTAGACCGGATATCAAAATGATATAAAATATCATTGCTTGCCTTCACTCCATCAGGACATCTGTAGACAAGCCAATATTAACTCCTTCCTGGGAGCACTGTCACCTTGCAAGAAAAAGCGTGTTTTACCTGATCTCCTGCCGTGGAGTCCATGCTCCACTGTGGCTCCTCAGCAAAGCCTCTTTAGTTCCAGCCCAGCTCAGTCGCAGGTGCTGGGCAAGTTGTACCAGCCTGAGCCTCTGCTCCTCTGCCACAGCAGCCTCAAACCATAACCCACCCCAAGCACCGCAGCGTGCGGGACCCCCACGCCAGCACCTACAGACACACGTGGCTCGGACCACTCAGGACAGGTAATTAGAGGCTGTATTCTAATGAATATGCACAAGGGGGCAGAGTCAGAGTTGTGCACCTGAGGTTAAGTTTTGCATATTTTAATTTTTCAACACTGCGCAGTGCAGTCTTGCTTCATTCACTTGACCTTCTGCATCTCGTTTCCTAGAAGGCTTGTTGGGTTTGTTTCTCGTCAAAGGAAAAAGAAACATTACAAAAGAGCCTCTTTTGCCTCCATCAGGCACTCAGGGTAAGGCCCACAGGCAACCCCAAGTCCCAGCCCAGCCCTTCCCAGCCTGCAGCCAGCTTGGACAGGGTGCATGCCACATCCCCACTGGCACCTGCCTGCACCAGAGGCAACGGACGCATCCACTGATACGACTGAAATGTTTAACTAGCAAATCTCATTTTCAGTTGATTATAAATTTACCAAGGGTTAACTGATCAGCCCCAATTTTCCACGGCAAATACATCAGCTGGACTGGATATATTGATTTGAAGATTTAATTCAGAATTTCTTGGTTATTTCTGAGAAATATTTCTGACATAAACTCTCAATCTCTCACACTCTCTTCATTTTAGAGGGCAAAAAGCACATTTCATGTTTTGAAAAAAACATGATTTTGATTTAGAGTTATCACTGTTACACAATTACTGCACTAAACAACGAGCAGTGAAAGCAGCCAAGTAGAAGCAGCAGTGTTACAGCCACCTCCACTCCACACCTGCCCACAGCTGGCTGCAGCTACAGTCCTCAGAGTTCTCCAGCTCTGAGCTCCTGAGGCCTCAACAAAACCCACGGAGCTGGCCAAGGCTGAAGAAAACACAGTTGGTGCTTTAAAGTGAAGCTGAATTCAAAGAAAATCAGTTCATCAGTTTTAGGGTTATAAATGTTAAACTCAGCAAGGGAATCATTTGTGCTCCCACAGACTGATAAAATTGCTTGGGCATTATTTCCACATTCTAAATCCAGCATTCAGAAGTCAGGAATGCCTCTGCAACCTGAATTTGACCTTGCTTCTTTCGATTGTGACAGACTTGGGTTGCACTGGTTTTCCTCCTAGAAGCTGGGTTCAGGCAAGCACTGGGTGCTGGAGCTGCTCTGTGAAACAACTGGAGATGCAAAGTAGTGGGCACTGATGCCATCGAAATCTAGCTTTGCCTGCTGGAGCTGTAAAGTGTGTGTATAGGAGACAAAAGCGGTTGGTTGGTTAAGGGAAGCCCACGTGCCCTCACAGACCACTGCTTGCTCTACTCAGCGCTGGCAGATCCTGTGCTGCCCGGGCACTGCTCCCAGGCTTCAGACCCTGGGGGGCTGGAGAGGGGCTTGCAACAGGTTGGCAACCCCCAGAGCCAGGGAAGTGGCCTGCTGTCCACATGGCTTCACTGGAAGTCAGTGTGATGGTCCTGCAGTCCCAGCAGCTCTCCCCAGCCCTGCCTTGGGCTGGATGAGTCCTGCTGCACACTGGATCCCCAGCACAGGGCTGTAGGGAAGGGCACAGGGCTCCAGGGCACGGGCCAAGCCTGCCAGCAAGCTGGGCAGCTCAGGCAGGAGCAGCTGCCCGCGTGTGCCAATGAATCGCACACTTAACTGGACACCGAACGCAGCCAACCTGTCAGTGTGTCAGTGCGGGGACTCCTAATCCAGCTCTGTGTCAGGGACAGCCAACGGCCTCAGCAGCATCGTGGAGAGGCACATGCTCATGGTCTGGCAGCAGAGATGCTGCTGCTGATCTGATATGCAGAGCAGGGCAAGGCAGCAGCAGCCACCGGTGCCTGGCACCAGATCCTCTGGCCTGCTGTGCAGAAGAGCCCCACAGCCCGTGGAGCTGCCCCTGTGCCTGTCAGCCCCACTCCAGCCTGCAGCACCCCAGCAGAGCCCAGGCTGTTGCTGTGATCAAGCTGTCACTCCTTCAGAGGGCAGGGAAAACAGGGATGCCACAGAAAAGAGATTGCCTCTGTCTGTGGGCAGTCAAGCAGTGTTTATACCTGTGTGTGGCACCTGCCACTCTGGCATGCCGAGATGTCAGGTTAAAGAGCCAAAGCATGTCAGAGCTCCCAACAGCAGTTCTGGTGGCTTTACTCACATCATTACTAAATGAAACTTTGAGATTTGGAGAAGGCAATGGCAACAGCTGTTTCCTGGCATTGCACCTTTCCTGGATCGCACCTTTCCTCCATGACAACGCAAAAGGTACGAGACCAGCATCACCTCCACTCCTGCAGCAACATGCAGCACTCCCAGACATCACATGGGAAACACCTCTTGGGGCCAGCTGCCACGGGAGGGAGAAGCAAGAGAGCAGAGAGCAGTGCCCCAGGTCACCCAGACCTGTGTGGATGGTTGCTGGGACTCCCATTATCCACAACCAGGAACACAGTTTGCCATTTTGTGCTCCAAATGAGAAACCCAGTTTTCTGGAAATGCTATGAACTGCAGGCAGTTGTTAGCAGGGTGCTGGTCCTGCTTCCCAGCCCTGCACCGCTGAAGGGCCAACACAGAGCTGTGAGACAGCTCACAGTTCCCAAGGGCATTGCTGCCAATCACCTTCCCAGCAGGAGAGCCTGAGGCCTGGATCTGTGTCCCCTACCTGGCGAGGCAGAGGCTCAGGTTGCTCTACAGGCACAAGGAATAAATCTCTCTTGCAAACTGAAGTGCTGCACAGTGCGCAGCAGGATGTGCCACTGAGCTGACATCACCACCAGCTCTCCACAGATATCCATATGGCCAGCCAGCAGTGGGCATGTTCTCTCACTTACATTTCCCTCAAGTTTTGATATTACACCAGGAGGTGCAGCAAAGCAGTTTACTGCCCAGGGTGATCCTGCAGCCGGATCATGGCAAGAGGGCTTTCCCCAACAGCAGCCCAAGCAGCAAGGAGACAGCATTATGCATTAGCCAGGTTGTGCCATGCTCAGTCCAGGGACAGATGTCTGAGCAAAACCTCTCACCTTGCTCCAGCCGCGCGTCAAGGGGCAGCCACACCTACCCCTACCTGCCTCACACCTGCACACTCCCAGCAGCAAGCCCAGGCCTCTCAGCAAAGCCCAGGCAAGGCAGTGGCTGTGTGAACGGCTGCTCCCCCTCCCCACCACCGTCACCCGGGGCGCAGGCAGCCAGTGCGGGGTGCACAGCTCAGGGGTGCTCCCATGGATGCCAGGGAATGGATCCCCCAGTGTCCAGAGGGGCAGATGAGACCATGCTTTGCTACTTATTTCCACCCAGCCCCATCCCCAGCTCCAACCACACTCCACTGGGACTGAAGAGCCATCTCTTCTCCCGGCCAAGTAGTCTCTCCTCTGTGGGCAGACCGAATAAAGCAACAAACTATTTCATTTTTACTATTTGTATTTGACCTTTTTATATTGTTTGCTTTTTCCAGCATAATCCCTTAAGAACACGACTGATGATTTATAACAAAAGAATATCTCTATAGTGGGTGCCTTGCAAGACCTCTCTCCTGCTGCTTTAGAGTGATTTACTTTTGGATTAGCCTCTGATAGAGAAGGGCTCGGCTGACGATTTGCCCTCGTATATCAAAAGGGAAATCCTTAAGACATCACTATAAAACAGCAGGAAAGAGCACCTGCCTGACTCATAAACTTATATGATGTGGTTTAGTCAGATAGGCCATCTGCTTCCCTTACATACCCATATGTCCTTCGCTGTTCCCCGCTACCTCACTGTTAACTTTGGTGATTTTCTCCTTCACTTCCGCAAAGCTAAAATAGAGAAATGAATCGAATGATAAACTTTCATGCAGATGGAAACAAGTGAAGTAGCCACTGTCTCTGACTTTTAGTTACACAATAAATAATGACAGTGAAGGTGAGGAAACACGCATCTCCTCTTCATTAGAACCATCATATAAACTTAATGTGCCAGATCCTGCCCTGGCCTACACCCACATGGCTCAGCCAATTCGGGTGAAGAGAGGAAAGATCCTCTCTTGTAGTGGGTCCTTGCCAAACCCCAGCTGTTCCCAGCAGGAGCAGGCCATGGCCCCCAGCATGGCTGCGCTCTCTTGCTGGAGCCGCTCCCACAGCTGAGGGATGGTTGTCCAGCCCGGGTTGGCCTCAACCATCCCAATGTTTAGGGAAAACATACAAGAAACTGGAGATTACTCCCTTCCCCAGGATAGGAAAACACCCTCCCTCCTCATGATTACCTATTTAGGGACTGACTGAGCCAAACTCTGTATCAAACCTTCATCACCAATGACCAAATGGACTTTTGTTCCCTGAATTCACCTGTTTCCCTTTTGAATCCATTTCTGTCTTGGCTTCTACAACAACCTATAACAATTAACTTCAGGGACATATCTGAACACCATGATATAAAAGGTACTTCAGCTTCAAATCTGCTGGCTAGCTTCATTACCTACCCTCAGCTCTTGCCCTAGAAGAAAGCAATTAGTTGTTTTCGAATGAACCTCTGCCTTCCACACATGACTGCACATGGCTAGCCAGCACCCCCAGGGATCAACCCAACACTCCTTTCCCAGATGGACAGCCTGCTCTTCTAGTCTGCCTCATACAGAAGCTCTTTCATGCCACCTTCTCCTTCTCTCAGGCTCTTTAGAGGTTTATTCTGCCTTTTTTGCAAGACAGGGCTTGACTAGCACATCACTCACTATATCCTGAATGTGCTTGCAAAGACCACTGCAGCTTCTCAACAGTGTGACTTTGCTGATCCTCTATCCTCTTTGGTCATGCACAGCCATGAAACACCCCTGTCCCTTAACACCTCTCATGAGGAGAAAACCAATAGATCCTGACCCCAGCCACCATCCCGAGGAAGATGCCAGCCTCCTGACCCAGGGAAGTGGAAAGAGCCCTGCACGGAGGCAGTGGAAGACGCAGGCACTCATTCTGTAATGAGAGCATGTCTGCATCCCCTGGCCTGGGCGGGCTGCTGCTGTGCAGGGAGAGGGGGGCTCACACCAGCCGCCCCCAGGGGCACAGGGAAATTGCCTCCCTGCAGCTCGGGGGGATGAAAAGCCTCCCGTAATTTTTGTCCTTTTTAAATGTTCATCTTGCTTTTAATTTCCCAAAATCAAGTCCCTGGGAGTTCATTTTTCCCCTCTGCAATAGAGTAAGGCAAGCAGAGGTTTTTCTGGCTCTCTGGAGAGCTGCCTATAGCCTACCACAGAGTGGATAAAAACCCGCATAAAAAGACCACCCAAGGGACTGGGAAAGTGGTCCCCAGAGGGAAGAAAGAGGCATTTTGTTTAGAAAAGCTGAAGCACAGACAATTACCCAAAGCAGAAAAAACCGGCACGAAATCTCCTTCTCAGCTTTCCTCTCCGAGAGCCCGACAGGAGCAGTGGCCAGCCCTGTCCTGTGCCACGGGCAACAGAGCTGCCAGCACAGGAGAAGGCACCAGGGAGCACACGTGTGTGTACGTGCACACACGTGTACACTAGCGTGTGTCCTTACGAGAAAACAGGGAGCATCTCGGGCACAGGAAACACTTCCTTGCCCACATGCTTTACAGCACTTCCCCTCTCAGACACCCCAGTTCATTGCTCAGTAACTGTGGAGCAAACAGCTCGAGTCCCACAGCGGATCTCCACAGAGATCCAGCTACTGCAACACCTGGCGCGCGCTCCCCCTGATGTGCCCCCGTCTGCTCTTACACACCCAACAACAGTAGTGTTGCACACCCGTGAGGGCAGCAGCCTTCCTGGCCCTGCTGCCAGCCTGCAGTGACACGGCAGTGACACGGCAGCGAGTGCCCGGGCAGCAGGAGCGAGTAAGGCAGAGCACGGCTCGGGCAAGGCCTCTCTCAAAGAAATTAAAAGTGGAAAAAGCATCACATTAACCTCCTTAATTTTTCATTTCTGACACACACTGTTTTCTCCTCATTTCAAAGAATTTCAAGTTAATGTCTGGAGGGCAGAAAAATCCATTTCCCAATACGCCTGCTGCAGCTTTTTCACCAATCGACTGCCCTTCCTGGTACAATCACTGGGACATTGATTTTTTTTTTTTTCCTAGAGCATCATCCAAAAATCTATCAATGCAAACAGCATCTTTGAAAAAAATACCAGCAACACAAGGCAAGAAGCTTTCTCCACCCTTTAACCCCAGTGCTGCAGGAAACTTCTGCCCAGTACCAGTTCTAGCAGTGTCTATCACGATGTGGCAGGGACAGACGCAGACCCATGGAGCTCATGGCAGCAGGGACAGAGCCTGGGGGCGGGTGTCCCACCCAGGAGCAGTGGGCAAGGAAGATGTGCCATGGCCCAGCTGAGGAGTCAATGAGGCTGCTCCGTGCCTGCTGGCTGCGAGGCACCAGGCTGAAGGACAGAATTTTGGGAAGCCCACTCCAGGCAGCCCCCAGCTTGCTGTCTGTCCCCAGCCCACAGACACGCCAGGGGAGAGACTTGTCACCCCAGAGACAGAGCCCCGTCACTCCCAGAGCTGCCATCTGCAACTCTGGGCTCACCTTGAGATCCCCCTGGGGAGGGAGAGCTTTGTCCTCCACACTGGGGGGAAGCAGCAGCCAAGGGGATGGGCAGCAGGCAGAGGAGGCTTTCTGCCCGTACACTGCCCTCGATGGGACAGAGCCTGCGGCACACAGGACCCGAGCGTACACATACAATAGCCGGGGTTCTGGTGAGCCTGGCAAAACCCGCCTCCTATTACTACGCTGAATAAACACTTCACTCAACAGTCTTGGCACTTATTAAGCACCTGGGAGAGAGACTGCCTCACGTTGTCCAAAACACTCTTAATTACTGTTTAATCAAGATCTCTTCCCCTCTAGAAAAAAAAAGAGGCGGGTAAACATTTGCATGCATTTTCCACTGCAATCACATTACACATCTCTGTGACAAGCAAATTCTTGGCAGAGCTCAGAAAGAACACGCTGCCTGTGCAGGAGCATCACAGCACAGCCTGCTCAGCCAAATAGCCTTAGGTCCTCCCTTCCTTAGGTAAAAAATGGAACCAGGAGGATTTCCTGGCACGTGGACTAACGCTATCAAATGCTTCTTTTATTTGTTGTTGACACATGTATAACAGTTGAAGAATCACTAAACAACGTTGTAATATCTTGATTTATGGATTATTCTTCCATACGAATAGCACGTGGCAAGGACAACTTGCCTTCATGCTGTATCTCTGCTAGCACAGGAGCACTGGATTCCTGCTATTAGCACCCGCAAATCCCCGGCAGCACAGCTGCAGCGGCTCAGACGGGATCCCCAATCCCGCTATTGGGGCGGGTGAAGGCACAAAGCTCTGCGTGGGCGTTCAGGCACAGATCTTTTTCCTTTCTGTAAGCCTTCTCCAGGAGCTGGATTTTCTCTGAGCGACTCCTGCATGCAGTTTTAGAACCATGCCCAGCGATGTGCAGCTGTTTCCAGAGGCCGAAGGGTGAGGAGGGCTCTGTGGCACAGAGTCGGCAGCACCACCAGCCTGACTGTCCCAGCCAGCACAGGGCCTTGCTTTGGGCTGCGAGAACCTGCACAGAACCTCCCTTCTCCTCCACTTCACATTCAGCCCAGGCTCAGCACTTCCTTAAGATACAGAGGATTTGCCTCAATTGATTTAACCGGCAGTTGCAGTGCTCTGACAAAAATGAATTTACATCCGAGCAGCATGTGGAAGAGAAGGGACAGTATCACTATACTGCTCCACACCGAGGGCCAGGTCCCAAGCAGGCCAGGCAGGGCTCAGTCTGGGTCACACCACTCCTGCCTCCAACACAACCAGAAACGTATCAAGCAGTGCTCTCTGAAAGCTCTAGGAAGGAGCAAAAGGAGCAGGAGAGCACGCAGGGTCCCCGGCACGTGCTCTGGCACCCGTGTGCTGCACCTGACTAGTTCTGTTGACTAAGAGACAATTACCCGGGATTCTCTGCTGGAAATAGATTATCAAAGGCATATAACTTTGCATTTTAACCACTGCTAATCTGCCTGTTAAACCACTGCTAATCTGCCTGTTAAACCCAGAATATCAGGTTAAATTACTTAATGTGATCTTTTGAGTAAGGCAAAGCAGAGTTCTTTGATAGTGTCACCAACACAGTTGCCGGTAAAAGCATCGGAAGCAGCTCAGCTACAATATTCCAAAAGGGATGTTCAGGTTTTGGGCAAAAGGGATACCTGTACAAGGGAGGGGATAAACTGACTCCCCAGTACCTTTTACTGTGAATGCATTCAGAAGATCCAAAGCTCTTCATAACAACAGACTTTGGGAAAAGGGCAAGAACTCCCAAGGAAGATGGGCGCAAAGGTTTTTCTAGGACACATAACCAAGATGTGGGTAAAAGGGTCTTGGAGTACACATTAAACCAAGATTCATTTATTCATTTTTATGAATGACTGAATTTCTTCCATTTCTCCTCCCCGTCCATGGTACAATATCCTCACAGACAACAGGCAATCTATCAGATATGTGCACATCCATGTTCATGTGACAACAATCTGACCAGGAGCTGTGTGACTGAACCGAACACAGACTTCACATCTGAATTAACATTCAAACACAAACGGAGCTGTGCCAGGGCTCCCATGCAAACCAAACTAGTCTAAGATTATCTCTGTTCTCAACCCATTTACCAAATAGGTCTCGTAGTGAACATGTGCTGACTCTTGATCTAGGGAATGCATCCAAGGAAAACAGCTGCCAGAGGCTTCACTGCGAATGAACACTGTGTGCTAAAGGAGTCCCGCGCCTGACACGGAGCTGGAAAGCTGGCTGGGAGTTGAAGTGGGGACAGACAAAAAGTTCACTCCCTTGTGTGCCATCTCTGAAGGAAGCCACACACGGACACAAAGCACAGGGCAGCCATTTGCAGCAACCCCCAACCTAGAACAGCCCCCTCCAGTGTGCACATACTCCTGCTGCTCTCCCTGGAGAAGCCCCCCAGCCCAGCCACATGTGCCTGTCAGGCACAGAAGCCCACCAGGTGCCTGCATGAGCTGTGCAGAGCTGCCCCTGCTTCTGTGCCTTCCCTCAGTTCCGTGGGAGGATGGGTCATCCCCCCAGCAGCCAGCCTGACCCAGGACCTCTCCAGTCCCTCTAATGGCACTGCTCCCACTCCAGGCACAGCTCCAGGCCAGCACTGCTCCCCTCTGCAGCAGGAGGGACAGCAGCCTGAACCAGCACTAACAAACCAACTAATTAAAAACTTGGGACGGGCTTAAAATTCACTTTCCTGGTGAACAGGAACAATTTGAAACAACAAAACAAACATCTTTCTTTCATAAACAGGGAGTGGAGCCAGGGTCTCAGCATGCTGCAGCCAGGAATACTGGCTGGGAATGGGCTAATGCCCAACTCTGCCCCACCGACTGCTCCCCATTGCTGCCCTGCAAAGCTTCATCACCACAGGCAGAAACACTGAGAGAAACAGGCTGACTGCTGTTCCATCAGCTAAACAACACATTTTACATGTTGTGAAATTAGCATCTGACTTCACTGATTTCCCCTTCCCTCATCTTTCAAAAATTCATTTTCTCCAAGATTTTGAGAACCTACAGCAAGGAAGATGGAAACTAGTTCAGGGTACACAAAAGAAAGGTCAGCAAATACATCTGGATAACTTTTAAAGATAATTACTCATTTTCATATCCTCCTTCCATTCTTTTGGCTGAGAGCACCAGATACCATGCAAACAGCCTTCCCTGGAGCATTTTCTTGGCACACCAGGGTACCAAGGGTCTTCAGAGGGAACTCTGAAAACTTCCAGACCTGGGCCATGATACCCTAGCATCTCATCAATATGCACGCCCCAGTCTGGTGTGGAAGATGTCTGTCCATTTCCCAATGAGCCCACAGCAGGATTACTCTGGGCCTGCTTAGTGAAGTCCCAGCACAATAGTGCTGTAAGACCCTTAATCACACTGTGCTTTAGCAGCATTCCTTGGCCCAGCAGAGCACACCAGCAGTATGAGACATGAACAATGGCCAAGCTTTGTTTCCATGTTGCTGTCTCCTGAGCCCATGAGGAACATCTGGTTGCCTTCCTTCCACTGCGGAGGGTGGGCATGGGTGGGTCCCCACTGACAGCAGCAAGGCTACAGCGAGCAGCACACCCCGAGCAGCCTATTGATCCACACAAGATGAGGCAAGACGAAGGACGTGCTTGGAGAGGTGCCTGCAAGACTTTTGCCACACTGGCAGCAGAAGCAAGGGACACAGAAATTAGGATCTGTGTGAATGTCAGCACTGCAAACAAAACCAGGATAATATAAGATGAAAGACTTGACCATGGCTTGCAGAGAAAGTGGCCACTCGTTTCCTCGTCTCCAGAGACCAGAGCAGGAACCACAGCACCACGGTGTACTTCCTGGTCCCTGTCAGGAGATGGGCTTCTGCTCCGAGGGGTTTAACCACATCAGAGGCAGCACAGGAAGGCACTCAGGCTCATGGCCAGTTTCAGTGGCAATGCAGGACCAAGAATCAGGAGTCAGCAGCTCAGCGCCCCACAACCTGTGCTTGATCTTAGAAGGGTTCAGAAGGTCTCTTCCACAGAAGCTCCACAAGAAAGCTGCCTGTGCAAAGTGGAGGCACAGTCCTGTTTCTGAGGGACATTCAACACGTGGGACTCTCATCACCCAGGACAGGTGAGGACACCACTCTTTTCACCCAGGAACACAGGAGCAGCCAGGGCACTCACTCCCTGCTTTGATGGGGTTCTAGTTCCAGGTATGTTCAAGTGATGACTGAATGTGGCACTGAGTGCCATGGTCTAGTTGACAAGGTGGTGTTTGGTCAAAGATTGAACTCAGTGATCTCAGATCCTTTCTAGCCTAATTGATTCTGTGATTCTGTGTGTCCCTCCTCTTAGGGGGTTTGGTAGGTATTCCTTAAGATTGGCAGACAGAAAGACTGCATGCGCTGCTGTGCCTCTGGAAAAAAAAGACTTTTAGATAATAAAAAAAAATCTTGGTCCTGGGTTGTTCTACAAATAATTCATATAAAGTAACTTCATAGAGTCAGCTTGTCTGATTTGAAAGCCAAGGCATAACTCAGAGAGAGGTTGGGGGGCTGTGAGATCTTGGCAGGAGACACCAAGTCCCCAAGAGGTTTCAGACACATGCCTGTCCCGCAGTTCCCTGCTGAGGAACTCGGGCAGATCCCCAGCACACTGGCTCTCACATGCCACATCTGCAGAGGCCCATGACTGCACAGCCACTGGGACCTGGGCTGGGATGGCAGAGGAAGCAGCCAGTCCCTGAGCTGTGCCATCAGTGAGGGCAGTGATGGAGGCACTGCTACTGCTTGGTGTGTCTGTCCACTGACGTGACCCAGCAGTCTGTCCCAGGTCCTCAGGGCAAGGGCCCTGCCAGCGAGTGACACGCTGGCTGCAGGCTCAGCAGCTCCATGCAGCTGAGAGCTCAGCACAGAGGGAAGCCTGGATTAGCTCCTGGCACTGTAGGAAGTGTTATAATAGCAGAAGCAGAGCAGCAGGCAGCAATTGTGGAGCCTGAGCAAAAATCCCTTGTTTTCACTGGCTAGTTCTGGTTTCATGTTTCTGATCTTTTAAACATCAGGCACTCCCCAAGCCCAGCCAACAGCTCCCTAACGCAGCACTCCACTCTGCCAGCAGCCTGACCTGTGCCAATGGGTTTCCTGCAAACTGCCAGCTCCAGGCTGGAGACAGAGCTCCAGCCCCACTGCATATGGGCTGGCAGCATCCCCCAGCAGCAGGAGCAGCTGGGCTCCCTCCCCAGAGGAGAGCAGCACCATCCCGCTTGCCTCCAGCCAAGGCTCACAATTCAAACCACTTTTCCCAGCCTGTTTCTGCAGGCGAACCCGCGAGTGCCACAAACCAGGGCAGCGGAGGCGCGGGGAGCACTCTGCGATGGCACGGTGCAAGGCCAGTACACACCAGTGCCAGCTGCCACTGACACACGCTCCGCTGTCAGTCCAGCTGCTTAACCACACTGCTTTTTCCCTGGCTGTAAGGCAGCCAACAACAGACCTGCTTGTTTCCCCTTCCAGAGGGGAGAGAAGGAAGCTGGTGGAAAATAAAATCACTCTTCACAGCCTGGAAAAAGCTGCATGTTACGAGACCATAGAAGCAATGAGAGGTTGTTCAGGCAGGTGAAGGGTTAACAGGTGGAAACCAGTGCCCCTCTACCAGGCAGCCAATATTTCTATCAATAAATTATGCATCAGCATCTAGTAATAATGACCTAGCAGCCAACGCTATTTAAAACAAACCAATCGATGGTATTAACGTAATCCCCAGGAGAAAACAAGACACCACACACAGAGCTGGGATCGGAGCAGATCAGGCCAAGGAGAAAGGGACCTTTGAGAGAGCAGTCAGCCGCAGGGGACAGAGAGGTCCCCAAGCTGAAAGGCCAGGCAAGGGCTCCGGCTCAGCCAAGAGCAGAGAATAAAAATCACCTCCCCAGCCCTGCACCGCAGCCTTGGGAAGGGCTGGCACTGAGACCAGCAGCCTGGCAGCTGCTGCAGCCCGATTCCTTCCCCCAGGCCAGACCCTGCCCAAGGGTCTGGGCCATGCCACACTGGCCCTCACTGCAGGGCAGGGGCCACAGCCCACCCATAGCAGGTACGATGTACTTAATCCTGCTTACCCCCAGTGCTGCTCACCATGCAGAGCCACCAGAACCTGAAGGGGAGCAGGGATGTGGGAGCTGTTGCATCCCAGCAGCCCCACCCTGCACTTGCTGTGGCCAGGCCCCAGGAGCATGGTCCCAGTGCACAGACACAGGGCTCACCAGCCCACACATATAACACACTTCATGTACATTCCCCATATTAATAAATGAGGAAAGAAGGAACCATCAATCTATGAACTGCCAATTTGCACAGGACTAGCTCTTTTACTGGCTACGCACTAGCACCTTTTACAGCCCATTAATTACTTTCTCTAATAAAGTTTGACAAAATGATAACTTGCCCATGAAAAGTGTTGTAATAAATACATTTTCCCTAACTTTGGACCATTCTTGCATGTCTGGCTCATAAACCCCTCCCACGGTTCAGTAACTTAGAGCCTACCTGTACTTTTCAGGCAAGGAGGGGGCCCCGGCGTGGTGGCTGCAGCACAGGGGCACCAGTGCCACAGCCAGCGGCCTCTGCAAACCGGGCAGGAGCCGGCCCTGCTCCAGCTCACGCAGCCCGGGCTGAGCAGAGCACACCCACAAAGCCTGTGCCCAGGGCACCCCCTCCCTTCCCACTCCTTGGGTCACACACAGACCTCTCAGCTCAAACTCCCGGCAGTGCCCAGGCAGGGTTAGCCAGCTGCATCCACAGCAGCGCCAGCTCTGGGCTGAGGAGGATCAGGGTCTCCACGAGTCTGAGTGCCATCACCACTCCAAGAAGGCAGATACCTGTCTCCCACGCACACAGCCTGCACTGCTTCTACACCTCCTATCATTTCACTTCCTATACCAAGCACTAAGACACATCATGTTTCTCAGCCCAGTGCTGACAGCTTGGGATGCCCACTGCTCCTGCTATTTCTTATCTACAGAAGGCCACAGCTGAGCTCGGCAGACAATACAATCGCTGAAGCTGGTCTTTCCTAATACAGAAACAGGACGCAATTCGCATGTTTTAGTCTCAATTCCAAATTATAAGCTGTTTAAAGGCTTTTTTATTACAATGCTTAAGAGCAAAGAGATCAGACTCACCTCCTGACACAAAAATTCAGATCTCTCGTCTTTCCCAGTCAGCCCTGTAAACATCAGCATTGGAGCCTGGCTCCAGAGCTAATGGCCAGCACAGCCAGACATCACTGCAGGTAAAGCACGAGGCACATCTGCCCTGGGTCCTTCTGCCAGTCTCCCATCCCCTCCTGAGTCCGTCCAGCCGCTTGCTCTGGCCCAGGCACAGGCTCAGGCAGAGCTTGCAGAGCCACCACCGTCACCTCTGCAGAGGAGCAGAGTAAGTGCAGCAACTTCGACTGAAGGACTGAGCGGGCTGGCACCACGATGGGCTGGCACCACAAGGACACACCCTGTCCCCCACTGCGAGCTGGCCTCACATTCGCTGTGCACGCTGTGCTGCACCCCCAGCAGCCGAAGGCTCCTTCCCTGTTTAATTAGTTGAGTGACTCTGCTCTGCCCAATAAAATCATCACCCCCCTCGGCAGTGCCATGCCGTGGAAATTTATGATCATAATTTAGAGGCTGAATTACCACTGTCGGTACCTGTGCCATATGAATTACTCAGTCATATTAAATTCAACTGTTGATTTTGCAGGGTTATGTGAAGCAGGAACACTTAGAGCCAATGAAATAATGGAGGAGAAAGAATTATGGCCAGGAAGTTACATTAGCTGTTCAAAGCACCCTGCACAGAGCCCACCTGCCCATCCCCAGCCGAGAGCCGCGTGCCCCTAGCAGTGTGCTCTGCTAGCAGTGCTGGACTACCGGGAGCATCCGAGCGGTGCTGGGAGCTGCAGCTGCTCCTCTCTCCACTCCCCACGGCCAGGCCTGGCCACACAGAGCTCTGCTGTCAGAAGATATGAAGCAGTATCTGCCCTCAGCAAAGAGTTAAGGAACTCCATCAGACACCTGCACTGGCATGAAGGAGTCCTTCCTTTTCTGAATCCAGCAGTCCCCGGGGCACCTGCTGTGGGTAGACTTTCATGTTCATACACACACAGAATTAGCTGGTCTGTAGAGTTGCAGAGGCAGCTCTGGGACACACAGCACAGCACCAGGGGCCTCAATTCCCAACATGATGATCTGAACCCAGCACTAACCTGACCTTCATATGGAGATACTTGTGAAGAGTTACTCAGACACTGGTCTACCCTACAAAGTCAGAGCAATGAACTTGAATTCCTGCCAGCCTAGACACACTTGGTCTAAGATGTCACAACCCAGCAGCCTGCTCTGACATGGAGAATACAAAACCTGGAGCCCTGCAATGCTGGAACCTGGAAACAAAAAGCCTTTTGACTAGAAATCCTAAGTTTCAAGCAAACTATTTTGGAATAGCTTTAATAGCTTGTCTGCAGGCAGGATTTCTAATGCACAAAAAGAAAAGTGCATTTGTATATGGAGCAAGTATTAATCAACTACTGCAGAAAAAAGGTCCATCAACAAGAAAGAGAGCCTGGGACACTTTATTACTATCTTGGGGTTCTTGGTATTGGCAAAATAATTTCCTCAAAGAAAGTTACAAACCCTCATTTTACACAGATCTCTTCATGTCCATCCCAGACCTCTCTAATCATGAAAAAAAGTGCATATAAAAATCCTCATGCACAGTTTCAATCAAGTGCATTTATCTATATAGATTGCCCTTTTTATGCCAAGATAATGTCAGAAACTCTGCACAAATCATCACAATTTACACTCTCCTCCTCTTTAGTATAAGGCAGACTCTGCCAAATCAAGGGCTAATATATCACATTATTTCTAGTAATCCAAGGGCTGCCTCCTGCCACCTGCTTTATGAAATACCTATGTCTTTGATTCATTGATCCCTGCCTAACCTTGTAGGTAGAAAAGCCTTTCTCCCTCCTTACAGTACTTCGTTTAACATGTTGTGTACTGTGCAGCTTGGCTGACACTAGCCTCTACCCCCCAACCCACAATTAACCCTCCCCTGCTAACACGGGACCACATGTATTCTGGAAGCCTGCCAAGGATTTATTTTTTAGACAATAAACAGAGGTTTTTTTCCTTTCAGGGGAGAGCACAAACACATTTCCCACAACCAATGCAATCAGTTGCACATCTGAGGAAATGCAGAGGTGAGCAGAGCTGGAGGGTGCCCCACTACCACAGAGTCTCTCCTGTCACAGCCCTACCTGCCCAGCACCTCTCTTTTTGCCTAGTAAAATCATATGGACTTCAGGACAGAGATTCCCTCTGTTCTGGCCATGCAACACTGAGTGTGGCAACAGCAGCTGTCACCAGAAACTCAATTTTTTTAAATAAACCTTCTCCTCTTTAAACAGAGGTGGTCATTTGAGTTGCCTACATGACCCCAAAGAAAAACACCGAGTAAAAGCAAATTCCAAAGAGCCAAGAACTAAATCCAGCTGAACTGAGCACCTAAATCTCTTTGCAAAGAGCTCCGGCAGCCCTGGGCAGGGCGCAGGCAGCAGCGATCAGCCGCTCACTGCCGGACACCAACCCCATCTCCTGGGGAGAGGATGGAGAGAAGAGACCCTCAGCCACTCAGCAGGAGACCCCCAAGGCCTTACACTGCCACGGGATGGGTGATTGTACCCAAAAGCATTTGGGAACAGATTTCACAGGCTGTGCAGCGGCAGTGCCCATGCTGCTGTGAAACTGGGGCTCCTGCAAGAGCCTGCCATGCATTCATGATGGAGACAGCTTAGTATTCCAGCTGTGCATCCTAGCACCACACAGCAGATCGAATATGCATTGCTAAATACTGCTTCTGCTGCAAGAGTCCACAGAGAAGTTATCAAGAGGAAAAGCAAATGTGTACAGCAAACAGTGTGTGGAGAACACAACTGCAATACAAAGCATGTCCTTCCCTTCTGATGCCAGCTCTGGAATGAATAATTCTATGCAAGGATGCCACTCACTGAAAGACCACAGATGCCCTTTTTCCACAACTCTGAAAACTGAAATAAAAGTATGAGACTTTCTTTCTTGCAAAGCTGATGCCTGCAGACCCAGGTGCTCTTGTGTACCCTCTCTCCACATGAACAGGCCTGTCATTGCTCTTCACACTAACTCAGCAGCCCCTCTTCCTCCACATATCAGGCTACAACTTGCAACAGGGCTCCCACTCTCACAGGCAGAGAACAGCCAGCATGCCCAGTATGGATATTTCCCCAGGAAACAAGGTTAAAAACCCTCAGCAGTTTCCAAGCCCCTTCCAAAGCCCCCCAGGAGGTCCCTCCTGGCTGTTAAGGACTTCAAGGGAAGAAGCCCAGTCATGCAGAACCAGCTTTCCCAGCTTCTGCTCTTTCACAGATGTCTCTGGTCCTTTCAGTTAAAAATTTTTAAGTGAAGGGTCTTCTCTGGTCTTTCTAAAAGGGCTACAGCCCCTGGCCTAACAACTTGCTGGCAAGCTTCTTCCTTGTGCTTTTTGGTCCAAATGCACTCTCCCAGCAGCTCCCTGTGGAGCAAGGTGGCCACTCACATGCTGAGCCCAAGGGGAAGGCACTCCGGGGCCAGGAGAGCACAGGCAGGATGCACTTTGTCCACTAACAGTCTTATTGAGAGCGTAATTTCAGACATTTTCTGCAGATTAGAAAAAAGGGGGTTGGGGTTTTTTTTTACAAGAAGCAAATCCAGGGCTAAAATCTTCCCCTGCATCTTATGTCCAGTAGCAAGGTTTCCTCTGTTCATTATAATCTTCAGTGTAACTTCTGCTCTGCAGCTCCTTTAATCACATCAGATATGGGAACAGAAAAATGTCATTGTTCCTTGGCCATGAACAATACCATCCGTGGAGCCATGAGAAAGTGCAGGATGGATATAAAAAAGGCGGGCTCTTGTCTCCCCATAATCTCTTCTACAAACTGACAAAAGAGGGTTTTGTATAGAGAAAATTGCCACATACAGAAACAAAACAAAAATAGAGCATGCGAGCTGGGACCACTTTTATCTGGAGAGGCACCACAGGGAGATATGCCAAATGTGATTCAATTTAACAAGTTTAGCCCTTGAGAGACAAGAGCAGAGCCCCCCGTTAAGAATGAGGAGGTTAGCCAGGAGGGTCAGGGGGGGAACAAGGCCTGGCACAGGCAGGGAGGGTAAGTGACCCTGAAGACTGCTGCTTCCCTTATTACAGTGGCAAGTGGTTCTGGCTTGGGACAAATGTCTGGAAAAAACAGCCTGGTTTGGGGTGAGGATATGGGTGTTCAGGGTATTTTACCACTGTTAGTTTTGTTAGGTTAGCCCGTGCATTGGCTTGATTACAGTGGAGTAATTAAAGCCTATAAACAGATAGAGAGGTTCTTGCTCTCCCATCTGTAATGGGCACCTAGCAATGATTAACAACGACTCTTTGGGGAGACTATCCCCTACACAGGCGCCTGAGCAAACACCCCGAAGCTGCTGAGCAACTGCATGCAAAGCACCAAAAGGCTTTGGTAAAACATCATACATGCACCCACGTGTGCTTGGGACCGGCCTACCTGCTCCACAGGCTCTACAGGTACAGAAAGACCCAGATCAATACAACTGTGAGGCCCTTTGAATGAAATCAATGCAGCTCAACAAGCACCTAAGCCCTGGTGTCATCACATTATTTATTTCCCAAAGTCCCTGTCCCACATCAGCCAGAGGAAGAGCTCGAGTACATTCTGTCCCTCTCCTCTGCAGCACACAATTAAATCTTAGGCTCAGGTTCTGCTTCTCGCTGTAGGATGGGATCAGGAACCATTGGCACCACACACCCCACTAAGGACCACCAATTCGAAGCAAGAGAAGTCACAGGGTCGGCAGCACTGGAGCTCTCACCCAGAGAAGGAGAAGCCAGCACCCTTCTGTGAGCAGCTCTGTGCCCACACTCCTCACAGGTTCTCCTCCTACAGCTCTTCACTGCCTCCCTGGGATGTCACTCTGTTCACTGCCTCCTTTCAAGCCATTGTTAGTTTATTAAGTGCTTTAAGAGATGCAATTTGTGCCCCAGGAGAACAAGCTGCAGAGAAAGAGCTCCACAGTCCTGGTGGCCTGGCAGCACCAGCCAAATGTCACATCCAGGCCCAGCAGGCAGCAGCATGGAAGCAACCAGCACTGTCCCCCACCGTGCCTCCAAAGAATGGGTGAGATGGGCACAGCTCCACCGCGGCGCTGCCTGCCCTCTGCGCAGGGGCCACAGCCAAGCTGCAGCACCAATAAAACCGTGGGCACGGCAGGGACAGCCACGGGCCGGGCACTGAGCCCCCGCTGGAGCAGGCGGGGCGGATGGGGAGCTCCAGCACAGCCAGCCCCAGCCCATCCTGCCGGCAGTCGAGCAGGGCTCGGGCAGGCCCAAAGCAGCACCTTCTCTCCCGGCCCCGCAGGGAAGTGCCACACATCAGCCCCACACAGGGGAGGCCTCCCACAGGCTCACACATCCACAGAGCCAGCCAGCCCTGGCCTTTCCTCCTCTCACCACAGACACAGCACAGCCCAGGCAAGGACTGACCAGGCTGTGGTGTGTCACAGGAGTGGACACTCACTGGCTGCCCTCAACACCAGCCCTGGTGTGAACACAGCACCCGGGAAGACCCCACCAGGCACCACAGGGCTGTGGGGGCCAAGGAGATCCTTCGCATCATCAACTCCATGGCAGGGATGGGGAGTTCAAATGGAGATGCAGCAGGAGAAACACCCATGGGGTCCTCCCTTGCTCTGCTTTCACACATGTGAAAATGCAGACTGAGTGACTTGTCTACTAGGGGGACACTCAACTGCAGACATTTTCCAGGTCCTACAATGCTGGGCAGCTGGCTCCCCTCTGCTGTAGGCTGCACAGTGCTCTGTGCAGTCTGTCTCCTGAAGGCCCTTCCAGCAGCTCAGGGCTCACCCACAGCTGTTTGAAGTGCATGTCAGGCAGGGGCAGTGCAGGAGTGCCATCCCCAAACCCTCCCTGGCCAGTGCCATCACTTTGCCCCAGTGCCAGCTGGGACCTTCCTCACTCACCCTCCTGGTGGACCGCAGGCCTGGACGTGCAACCTGTTGCCAAGGGTCATGATTGCATCAATAAATTGTCAACAACTTGCACAATATAAATACCTCCACATTCTACCTTCTGCTATGCAGGTTTTTAACCTGAAGGCTCTGAAAGTGACTCATGTCTCACAGCCCCCAGTACCACCAGCAGCTCACACAGCTTTCACAGGTGTTTGCTTTCTTCAGATTCATCCATATTCTCACCCATGAACGAGTGACAGGTGTCTTGCTTGACACATGATTGTGTCAGCCAAATCCCCAGCCAAAAGCTGTGTCACAAATTAGGTCATTTAGGATTCCTAACCAACACTGTTAGCTAAATCCTTAACACCATTAATTATGTTTCCTATCACCAATTTACAAAGCGACTCTATTGATCTTGCCCCTACTCTGCAAATTACAGAGAAATGACCAGAATTAAAAACCCAACATCTGAGTGGGAGCTTCTCCCCAACAGAGAGGACGGCTGGCTGGGTCCCTGTGCACAAAGAACCAGTGGGTCTGTCTGCAGACACCAGCTCCTGGGAAGGCTGTCCCACTGTCCACCCTGAGAACCACAATACCAAACCAAGGAGGAGGCCAGGAGACCAAGTCGGGGACAGCTGAGGAAATAATTTCAGATAAAAATTAGAAAAATTAGAAAAAACACAGCAAATACACCCACTCCATCAAGACAGCTGCCACACCCCCCCAGCCACGCCGCAGGCCCAACTCACCTCAGCACTGCACTACCCTGGTGGAAACCTTCCTGGAAGAAGATCTGCATGTTGCCATTTTCTTGGAGGGGCAATGAACCGGAGGTCTAAGGAGCAATATATATTTTTAGCTGTGGTTATAGCTTGGAATTAGTGATCTTCCCACAAGCACAAAGCTAACCTGAGGTAGCAGCAGCATTTTCCATTATCTCATTTAGAAAAGTACCACAGAAAACAATGGCTATAAGTACATGGTGCAGGCAGGCAGGGTGGGAATACCAGGGAAATGATAGTTAGTTGTTGAGAAAAATGTAAAAGTTTCATTTGAAACTGAGAAGGTTCCTCATTCCTCAAGCAGGCAAATCCCCACTGCAATCCCCCTGTGACCCCTGGGGATGCAGCAGCACCCCTGGGACAGGTGGATGGGCCACATGGCCGAGGTCAGCACTGCCCTCACCCTACTGCACCAGTCATGGCTCCAGGACTGCAGCACCAGCGCTGCAAACCTGGCTCTTGCCTGCGCCTGCCAGGAGCTGAGCTCAGCCCTAAAACCTGACACTCATTTTCATGTCGCTTGCTCTGGCAGGAAGAGGTGTTCCATGTGATGAGCTCCATCAAAGCTTGTGCGTATTGATCTCTTTACAGTCAGAAAGCTCAATTAGACCTTCAACAACAAGGGGAAATGAATGGTGATTCTGCCCACCAGCAGATCGCAAATCCTTTTACTCCGAGGATACAGTTCATATTACACCCAAGCAAGAAATCTATCAAGTCACTGTAATTAATTCCCCTCCTCTAAAACACTTGAGTGTAGACTGGAGAGGGGACATGCTCCTGTGAATAAGTGCTGTGTGCTCACATGCCACGGCTTGTTGCCCTGGAGAACACCTATGGAGGATCCCTTCTACGTTTACTAGACTGCATAGAAATGTGACTCCACTATTTTCACAATTTAATTTTTTAAAAATATTTCCTCAACTCCTTACAGCTGCAAGTGACCAAACCTGCAAAACTCCAGAGGCCACTCACCCAAGCTTGGGGAAGATGAGCCCAGCCAGAACAAGGGCAAGGCAACCAGGACTGACAAAGCACTGCAGAGCCAACCCCATGAGAGATGCTAGCTTTCCTCAGGCTCAGGAATAAGTGTGTTTGGATGCTTCACTGACAGTACAGAGAAAGAAGACCACTGGGAAAGAGAAGCCGTATGGAAACTGAAGGGATGGGAAGCTGTCATGGGAACACAGAGGAAGGAGCAGGCCAGGAATAAACCCAGGCTAGAGATCAGCAGGAAGCTTCTAGCAAGCAGAATGAGAATATTCCAGACAGAATATAATTTTTGTCCCTTCCTTCCACAGCCTGGAAGAGGAATTAATCTCTACCACTTCCTCTCAAAAAATCCTTTGTTAGCACATCTGTCTTATGGGCATCCACTGTACAACACTCTCAGCAGACAGACAGGGCAGACAGAAATACCCCTGACTCCACACAGGAGAAGATACGCAGTGAATCTGCCTGTCTGGACATAGAAACTGTGTTCAGCACCATAATATCTAAACAAATTCCCAAGGGTCTCAAATTAATATTGACTGATCCCAAAAGGCTGACAGATACTGTACAGGAGGGAGCCTGGGAAATGTTTTACCAGATTTTAGAAAAAAAAACTTCCTTAAATATCATGAAACATTAAAAAATCCTCATAGCTGCTAGTGTTTGCAAAACGAGAGACAACAGCAGCTGCTGTCCTGTTGCCCTGCATGCGCAGCCAGTTGGGTTTTCATTGCAAATCTACTCAGCATCTCATTACTGTCCATCACGGGGCTCCAGTACCAGGACCAGATTCACTTCAGCATTGCGAGCCTTGCACTGCACTTCCAGATGCAGCCAGACTAATAGGAACACATCTTAGGGAACATCCTCACCAACCAGAGGAAAACAGTAATATCCTCTGACAGTTCTGAGGCAGCAAAGCACAGATCCCCAAAGGGAGAGAAGTTCAAAGAATCTCAAGACCTGACGGGGCAGGGACCTCGTGAAAGGCTGTGCATGACATGCCTTCCACTGCAAAGAGCTCTCACAGCTTGAGCTGCAAGAACAGGAGCTACATTTCCACTTGCAGACATGATTCCACATGAAAAGAAGATGGTACAATGTCAAACTCCTAGCACTGCAGAACAAAAAGAAAATAGAAAAAATACAAGTGTAAAATACAAATACAAGAACTCAGTTACAGTAAGCTAGAAATTTTTAAGAAAATAAAACTCCTGTTATCTGAAAGACAAATATTTACTGTCATTAAGAAAAGCATTCAAAATACAGACGAAAGAGACTACCTGCTATTGTTATGTTACTGCTATTGTTATGTCACAATCTACCTTTACCTTGTGTCTCCTCAGAGTCATGAAAAGGGCTTGGAGAGCTCAAGACAGCTGCGTTAACTGAAGAAATCCAGTTTTTAAAGTTATTGTCTTGCTTCACCTTCTCATAGAAGACAGAAAGAAATAATTACCTGCTAAAGCATGGGGTTTGAAGCCAGAGCTTCCAGCTCCTAGTCCACCACAAAGACTCTCAGTAAATGTCTTAGATTTTGATGGCCACTGATGACAAAGTACATCACTCGCACCTCACTGCTTCATCGGTGGCAAGAACAGGGTGGGTGATGGGGCAAAAGACTTGCTCCACTGCTCTTTGCCTTTCCCATGTTATTTGCAGGACAGTCTGGCTTTATAAAAGACACCCATGTCCCACTCTGGAAAACATCCAGTCCTGATCCCCCCCGTTCCTGAAGGGACTGTGCAGCTCAGAGACAGCTCCATGCCCGTGTTGTCCTGCTTTCCAAATGGAAAGCAGCCATGCTGTGCACAGAGCAGCCATGTGCAAGAGCCACCACAGCCAGTCTTATGCTGTCCCCTTAGATCTAGGTGCAGCTTTTAGTTATGTGCCTCCCACATTCGCCCAGATGAGCTTCTTCTGCACTTGTTGGTCATTCTTATCACCCTGATCTACCAGGTCTGTCTTGCAGGATGTGAGCCAAACCAGCTGCAGATTCCCATCCCAGGGAAGACATGACCCTGCCCGACAGATGCAAAGCAGAGCAGTCAGCCACACACGGTGGAAGTGCACCGAGTCTGCTCCCAGGGTGGCAGCTCTGAAGGTGCATTTCCATAGCTCACATTTCCATAGGGTCACAGTGGCAAAGAAAGGAGAGCGCTGGGGAAAGACTGGCTTGGCGAGTTTGAGAAGAAGGCTCTTCTCCACCAGCCTTTAGATACAGAGGTCGAGGGCTTGCAAGGGTCAGCAACCCCTCTTAATATTCACCAAAGCAGCAACAACAAAGGCAAGCTGGGGAAAGGGAAGCGTTCCTGTGGAGTCCCATCTTCACTCTGGATACCACTCCACAATGAAGTTATTTCAAACTGCCCATAGGTTAAGCTCCGGCTTTCAGCCCAATAGCATAGTTCCCTGCTGAGCTCTGCCTGCAAAGGCACATCAAGCAGAGACACTCAGATGACATCTAACCTCACCCAGCTCACTGCAGCAGCACCTTTCTCAGCCAGGCTGGAAATTCAGATAACAGGAGAGAGTGTGTCAAATGCCTAACATTTAATGAGACCAGAGGGAGGTCACAGCTCTGTCTGAGCAGCACTGTAAAAGCTCCCATCTGTTACAAATGCTGTGTTGGACATCAGCAGTGCTTGGTAAATAAAGAGACAAGTTCCACCCTCCAAAGCAAACTACATGAATGATGCTTGGCTTTGATGATGATTCTTAGGAAGCAACTCTCACATTTCCCCTTCATACACCTGGACATGAACCACAAAGTCAAGGACACTTACTGCTTTCTCATTCAAATGATCTAGATCATGTCTCCCTGAAGTCATCACCGTGCTGTGACAGCAGCAGGGAAGCCAGGAAGCCCATCCCTCTGCATGGAGCAGCCGGGGACACTCCTGTGAGCCCAGGACTAGCAAGCCTGGCTGCAGTCACTGGCACCACATTGGGGTGCAGTGGCAAACAGTGTCTGACTACCCCAGCAAAATGATTGAATTCTCCCTTTCAGGTTTGTTGCTTTCATGATGTCTGAAGCTCTTCCAGGTCTTGAGACCACCTAACACCTGCACATCAAACCCTGGGTGTCAACAAAGTGGCATCAAGAGTATTCCCTTCCCAATCTATATTTCTCTAGAACTGAAGATGTGGCTGTCACTACAACAGGTCACGTACCATTTTCTTTCCCTTGGGTTTCCATCCTGCATTGAGCACTGAAGACAGAGACATGGTCAGCCCTTCACAGCCCAACCCATGACAGCCTGACAGAGGGGCAGCATTCCTGTGCCCACGTCCTATGCCCACCCTGCCTCTCGTCACCCACCTGGGCACTGCATCAGCAGCAAGGTCTGGTCAGCAGCAAGCACTTCATATCCTCCTTGTGTCTGGCTGCAGAGGCAGAGCTGGGAGAGAACACGAGGAGTTAAGCTTTTTCTAATAAAATGTGTAAAGATTTGGTCTGCACACTTGGTGAGCTGCAGTGGTTGTGGGCCAAAACATTTTGCTGCATATTTCTGAAATTATTCGTCAGAAAAGAACGTCAATGACATAGAAAATGAGTTGCAGATGTAACCTTTTCAAGCATCAATAATAACTTAAAACATTTGAAATGAAATCTTAACTCACAAGTGACTCCATCACACAGCTTCTGAGGCAAGGGCTTGCAGAGCAAAGGCAGGACTGTAAAATATCCCAGCAATGATGTCCCCTCCAGCTCTTCCACTTAGAAAAGAATAATTCAATTCTTGCATTTACCAAAGCTTCTTCCCTTTCTGGGACCTTTCTTCCTGATTTCCAGGCTATTCCTGGACCCAGTAGGCACTCCTGGCTGGAAAAGGAGGCCTCCACACCAGATCCAATAGCCAAGTCGCACAATGCACTGACATTAGGACAGGCAGAGTGGTTTCTCTGAGGTCCAGCACAAAGACAAAGGCAGTAGGCTAGAAAAATTCATGTTTTCACACTTCCTCATTTACACACACACAGAGCACTGCTCCCATGGCCAGTGCACAGCCCAGATTCTTTGGGCCACGCCAGTGTGGCTTCCCCAGCACAGGAAGGATGAGGCCCCTGCGGGAGAGCAGGGATGTGCATGCTGCAGCAGCACTGCAGACAGCATGGATGTCGTGTGTGTCAGCGTGTGCCACAGTGGCCGCAGCTCCATGGACCTGTGGCTCATCCCCAGCCTGCCGAGGGTTCCCGCTGGCTCAGGGTCCAGTGGAGCTGTCACTGCCACAGGTCTCCTGGCATGGCCAGAGAGCCAGCACTGCCACCACCCTGGTATTTCTGTAATGAATATCACCACTGTCATCTCAGAGGCACATGCTTAAGGAATTTAACTACTTTAATACAAAGGGCTCAAATTGCCAAAGAATGTTTGTGCATCAGTGTGAAATCAGAAATTCGGGGAGGGGGTGCTTTATCTGTCAAAGGCCAACCTCAGGGGGCTGCCAGAGCAGACAGTGGGAAGCTGGATTGCATTTGACACGCATCAGCCCATCAAACACAAACAGCCTTCAAAGTGCTGGGAGGCTGAGCCAGCCCCATCACAGGCTGTACTGGCCCCACTGGCCTCCAACATGGGTCGTGCCCCGTGGACTGTGCAGGACCCATCTAGGCCTCCTGGTCTGATCTTGCTCCATAAATCACAGGAAAAGGGATACTTCTTAGCAGGTCAAATTAAGAAAAAACGCCTCCGTTGTCAGGCCAGGAGATACCTGTGCTGCTCCCTGGCCGTGTGTTACCACTGAGCAGCCCCGGACGCACCAGCCATGCCAATGGCAGACCTGCTGCAGCCACGGTGGACAGACCAGCAGGGTGGGATGCAGCATCCAGGCTGTCCTCCCACCCAGCCAGGCCAGCAACTGGACCAGTTACAGTCAGCTAATGACTGTCCAACAACAGCCTGCTCAGGATGGCGAGAAACAACATCCCTGCCCACGCTGGGGGCTGCTGACACCAGCACACGTTGCCAGTGCTCGAGAGAGGCCAACCCAAAACAGAAATCCTGCTGGGATGGTCAGACCTCAGCCACGTATGGCCACCACCTGCACAACCCCACTCCTGGGGCTCAGTGGGACTGGGGGTCCTGGGCCTGGCTGGAGCACGGTGGGCATGTTCCCTGTGCCCCACAGCCATCCCTCCAAGTTTTGTTGGAGGGTTTCCAGTGCCTAGAAAGAGCTGAACCTAAATTATTCCAGGGGAAAAGAAACACAAAAGCTTGTCTTCGGATTAATCCCCAGACCTCCACCCTGAACAAAACCCTTCTGCAGCCCCCATTGCCAAGCCCAGCCCCGGCATCTGGGCCCCGACTCTCTGGCACAGGCTGCCCGTGGACCTCTTCCAAGGGGCTCCACAGCCCTCTGCAAGCATGAGCACAGCCGAGGGGAATAAATAATTGTCCTGACGTAAGAACCAGCCTTTTCTTACAAAGCAAAGTCTTAAACAGTAAATGAAGGGAAAGGAAGGGGAGGGAACATGCCTGAGCAACCCCACCTCACCCCTTCCAGCATGCACAGTGTCACTCAGCTGAGCAGGGTGCAGCAAATATTACCCACTCCACTGTCCCCTCTGCCCCAGCACCGAGACCCCATGCACCAGGGAATGCAGGGGAACAGATGGATTTTCCATGGGAAGGAGCTGTGACTGCTCCTTCCAGTCAAACATGTCAGCCCACCATAGCCATGTGTTCAAACCATTAGACTGCTGCCTTTACTCTGCCAGCAGTGAGAGGAGAGAGGGCTTTGAGGCAGGATATTCAGAGGGAAATGCTCCTCAGCCTGGCACAAGGCAGACAGGCCACAGGGACCCATGGCCAGAGCCTGAATCCATCATTTCTACGTACCCAAACGAGGCCTTTCCTCTTCCAGGTGTTTCTTGTCAATGAGAGGGAGTGACAGCAAAATATGAAATTGCATTAACACAGCAGTAATCCCTCACACAAGGGGCTGCCTTCACACGGGCTCCTAAGCAAGAGCCTTGATAAGGAGTATCAGGCTTACAAGGCAAACACATCTCGGAGGTTGTTCGCACATGGATTAGGGTTAGGGTTAGGGGTTATTCCAGGGGTTAGGGGTTATTCCACTGGGGTTATTTCAGGCTGAAACCCATGCCCAGCATTGTGCCAAACACAGGGAGCTCTCAGAGATGAGGGTGTGGGCCGTTAATTAGGGAAACTGACAATGCCTAATCTCACTGCATCAAGAATAAGGGACATTGAGGGTTCATGAATTGAGATAATTTTATTTTAATACAAATACAATATTTCTCTATTAATCTCGGAAATGTAAATAGTTTAAAACAGACTGCAAAGCAGCCCCTGCCACATTTGCTCACAGTGCTGCTGGGAGAGAAGGCCATGGCAGACATGGTGTTTGTTTACGAGGGATTGTAGGCTTAAATTGTCAACTGCTTCCCCGATATCACCACAGAGCTGCTGACAGAGCAGGCCAGGAGCTCAGCATGGAGTGGAGGCTGCACTAGGCAACTTCCATGGCACAGGCACTGCTGCCATCCAACCCAGCACCTGCCCTTGCTTTTAGGACATGCAATGCTGATGGGGCCGGGAGCACCATCACCTGGAACACTTCAGTTCCCCTAAAAGAGAGGCATTATTTTCCATGGAAATTAACAAAAAGCTTCTGTTGACAGCAATGGGAAATAATTTAAAATCGTAGCTCGCAATTAAATGAAACTGCACACCAAAAACACAGTAGCGGAAGAAGGCTGGATCGGCAGAGTCCCAGCTGGGAGTTGCCAGGGCTGATGCTGCCTGCAGCCCCCAGCCCCAGCACTACAGCCCCCATGTGAAGGTGCTCTCCAGTGGGATGTGTATGTCTGCAGGAGGGGTGTGCCATGGCGTGCAGGGGTGCACGGGTCCTGTGCAGAATAACAGGGTTAAATTCCCAAAGGACAGGATTCACTTGACCTCAGCACGAGCTGCTCTGTGAAAGGCTTGGAGTCCACCACCAGGTGTTACGTCCTGAGGGGGTGGACAGCATGGGAAAAGCACAGCATCATCACCGGCAGGCAGCAGGAACCTGAGACAAACTTGGGATTTTTCTGGGTTTCATCCCAAAACACATTTCTTTGGGCTGAGTGATACTCTGAGTTGCTTGGCTGACCAAGACTTGGGAGCATAAGGCACAGAATTCAGATCATTCAAAAATGTAGGTATTCTAATAAACAACCCAGAAGACCTCCCTAATATGGGAGGGAAGCATTCTGGGGATAGGTTTCCACAGAAGCAAAATACTTCCTGAGTGAGCTTTCCACCAGAGGAACAAATAAGGTGTCAAAGGCTAAACACTGGACAAGGCGCACCTCGCAGTGCGGACGTGGTGCACGCGTGCCTCCGGGCCGCTCTCCAACGCATGGTGCAGGGCGGCCCTGGCCTGGCCCTGGCCGGCCGTGCCCTGCTGTGGCTGGGTGCTGGTCACTGCAGGGCTCCCACACAGGTTTGTGTCTCCGAGCATCCCCCGTGCCACAGAAGAACCACGTGGACCATGTCCACCTTTGTTGTTTCAGCCATACTGTTGAGGTGTCTGTTTACTTGGGAATCATATGTTTTCTGCCCTGGTCCTCACTGTATTCAGAAGAGTTACTTAGCTTCAATAAGCCCCTTGTTAAAGCGTTTTCCTTTCTGTAATCTCATCAAACTAACCTAAAGGAGTTTGTTCTGAAATAGAGTCCCATTTTGTAACCTGGCTTCCTGGAGGAGCGCTCCCCATGTGCACCCGGCCCCTCCACCACAAAAGGGCTCTGCTTGTCCTAGCGCTGACAAAACACTCCGTCTGTTTGGGTTAGTCAGCAGGGGGTTAATGAAAAGCTCGGCCCTGGGGACTCCCACCTTATCTGCAATCATGAATTTATTGAAGAATGTGTTAATGTGCTGGATTTTATTCATCAGGGGTCAGGGCTTTTCAAATTCTTCCTCCCAGCTCCCCCTCTTTCCATCCCTCCCCAGCAAGCTCACAATGCTGTTTAAACAAAGGACTCCCAACACAAAGAGCAAATTTACACAGTAAAGTTTTCTTGCAAGCCCAGAGCAGAGTCTGGAAGAATTCCAGCTTTATAAAGAGAAAAGGGGGTGGGGGGAAGAAAGGGGGAAGGGAGACAGGGGCATTTTGCAGAGGATAAAAGGAAATTGAGAAAGTTCCCACCTCCTGAAACTCAGCACTGAATATTCTCCATCAGTTAACCCCGAAGGAGGAGGATGTTTTGGCAGGACATGAGCCCTCACAGCATCAAACTTCTCAGCCTCCTTCGAGATGGAGACTGAAATGAATGTTTCAACATCACATTTAGGGTGACACTTCACTAGCTCCTTTGTTTGTGGACTGTTAACAGAAGCCCCTAAAAGGACACAACACCCATTCACCAGGGCTTCTCGTCTCTTCCTTGTTTCACAGGTGTGACACAAGCAAGATCTAGAAGGAAATAACGAGGCTCAGTGATGGTGACACGGTGGCACGTGTCCAAGGCCAAGGGAGAACACAAAAGAGCCACTGATCCCACCTCCTGCATCCCACCCATGGGCCACATGCTGTCCTAGGACCAGGGACCGCTGGGGTCCGGTCCTGGCACCTCCCGCCCGAGCCTGGCAAGTGCCCAAACCCACTGCTACCTGCCAGTGCTGGAAATAGGCAGCCAGAAATGTCTTTCCTTCACCTCAAACATTATCCTCACTCCTGGGATAAAGGGATGTTTGTTTCATTGCTTTTATACTTTTTCACTAAAGGGTTAAGGCCCCTCACTACTCTGTCCATTTCGGTTGTGCTGGTCAGAGCTCTGGGTATTAGAGAACAGGGCACAATCCTGCACTAATGAACCAAGGATGATCTAAATGATTTTCTTCAGGTCTTGTCACCTCCACTTCCTGCACTGTCATTAATGAGCTCTGTCAACATCTCAGAAAGGAGAGCTTAGAACAGACATCACCCCCACTTGAAGCTCTGTCCTGCAGACATAGCCTTACAGAGCTCACTCGAGCAGAATTTTCAAACATTTTACAAGCAAAATATATGTGATGTTATTGGCCATAACACTAGAAATGCTCGGGAGGGTACAAACTGGTCCCCAGGCAGGAGAGTAACCACTTCAGGCATATGGCCTAGAGACTTTGGAAATACTCAACATTAAAAGAAACCCATCATAACTCTAGTTTCTAACAACTTTCTCAGCCAAAAGGATGTCATTTATCCAAACTTTCATTCCTGTGTTTATTTACCTTGTTTTTAGGGAAGGAGATGCCTTCTGTCTTACTCTCAGAGCACCAGCAGTGATCTGCACACAGCTCTCACAAACAGCCTAGGAAAAGGGGGGAGTCACACACAGGAGCCCACAAACAGCACCGCAGGAATGCTGGCTGGCACTGCAGGGGCAGAGCTGCCCGACTGCCACACGGCTTCGAGGCCGCTGTGGAGGGGCCGAGCAGATCTCAGCACATGGGATCCAGCTGCACTGCCAATGGATTCCTGACTGCTGAACATACAATACATAGTTACAAAGTCTCCTCCATGACAAGAATTCCAAAGCCTCATGCAGAAAGTAACTTAAAGGATGTAATTAAAGCAGTTAAATGGCTTGGGAAAAGACAGAGCTACAAGCAGATTTCAACTCTCGGCACAGTCACAGGCCACAGGAAAAAGCTCCAGGACCAACCACTTGTTTTCCTTTATTTAATAAACTATAATCCATGCTTATCACTGACACAGACCAGGTGAGCCTCTAAGCACAGTGCCCCAGGATGAAGGCGTTTGGGATAGGCAGGCACTGTGCTGGCATCAGCAGAGGTGACATTACCAGGTGACAAGTAATGCCAGTGCCAAAAGAAGAAAGCAAAGACCAGACAGTCGATTTTCATTTGTTAATGTGATGTGCAGCGAAGAGCGAGCTCCTGCTGCTTTTTTGGAAGCAGGAGCTTGGGGCGGAGCGTTGCTGGAGCAGGAGGGGCTGCTCCAACTGCTGGCAGAAGCAAAGGAGCCTTTGCACGGCAGGAGATCTGGGAGCCGAGAAATGGCCTCGTGTGCTGGAGGAGCCGTGTGAATCCAACCATTAACAGAGCCCGTGGTCAGTTTTACTGAACAATTAAGACAAAGCAGGGGCAGCACTGCACAGGGCTGGGGGCTTCAGGAGCTGCCCCAGGGGCTGCTCCCGCTGCCAGCGGCTCCAGTCATGGTCCAGCCCCTCTGGACAAGCTCCAGTGAGAAGATGAGAAAGAGAGATGCTGCCACAGAGGCAACCGGATGAGAGCAGGACGGCCCCAAGAATCCTGAGGCAGCATCGGGCAGAGCTGCACGGGTGCCTCAAACACTCAGCAGCCAAGAGGGTACTGAAAACCTCAGGGTACAGATGGGGCCATGGTCCCACAGTGCCTCTGAGGACAGGCTGTGGGGTGGTCGGGGCTGCCAGTGAGGATGAGGGACACCAGAAGCTCCTGCTGCCCAAGCTGTCCCTGGTGTCACAGGGGAACTGCCTGGGCAGCGGGGAAGGTCTGATCTTCCGTGGGCTTCCCTGCAGAGCAGGGACTGCACAGCTGCCAGGAACGCTGCCCTTCTTTCTCTCTCAGGATCAAAACGAAATAAAACTTAAAACCCACTGATGCTGCTCGGGCAGGGGGTCGCCACTGATGGCAGGGAGGAATCGGCAAAGCAAAGTGCACCCCAGACCTCCCAGGAGCCCTGGGCACAGCACAGCCACCCAGGGAGCCACATGTGGGTGAGGCTTCCCCAGATCATGGGCAAATTTGTACCCACTATGGTAAGGGCCAGGGCTTACCTGAATATGAACAGTATCAGTTCACTCCTTCACATCCCTGGGGAAAAAGGACTTACTACAAAAATCAACAAACCTGGTATGAAATGTACAGTAGCCACCATTAACATCATATTTATTGTTATTTAGTTGCTCAGTAAAACATATACAGATATGTACAATATGCAGGAATACAGAAGACTGCACTTTACATATTTAAAAAAAAAGAAAGAAAAGTAACACTCAATTTCATGAGCTATTGTCACAGTCTTCCAACCAAGCATTTAGGAAATGAATCTAACAAGAATCAAAAAAAAAAAACCCCAAAAAACAAAAACAAAAAATTACAGGATTGCCTAACACACAGCAGAGTCAAGTTTTCATATTTTACATGTGCAATAACATTTTTTAGAAGAGTTTGCTAATGCAGTACGGATTACCAGTGTTTTGAGGGGGTTTTTTTCTTTTCCAGGAACCAAATTTAGTACAAAGAAATATCATCCTTTTGCTTAAGGCTGTTTTAAAGCTGTAATATTCTTGGGTAGTGAATAGTGATAAAGTTATAACTTGCAGAATCAGAACCTGCAGTTTCATCAGTAAGAACCTATGAGCGGATGGACTCAAAGCAACAATTTTAATAAGAGAATTTCTAAGACAAAATTAGACTATTTCCTCCATTAGCCTTAAGCATTAAAGAAGAAACAACTCTATAAAAATGGATTATGCTCTTACACACCATCCCTTGAACAGCTGTGAATCCAGCAGCTGACAAAACCCTACACTGCAGATCAACAAAAACAAGCCAAATGTACCAGTTTGGTTTCTATTGCTCCCACTCTCCCAGTGCCTGTCCCGCTGCCCAGTGCTCATCTCACCCCTTCCACCTACCAAAACTGGAACTTTTTGCCTTATTGGTGCTGCCTGGAAGTCCAGTCCCAATCCCAGGGTGGCCCTGAAGGGCCAGCCAGCCCCAGAGTGACCATGGAGACCACAGGATCTGCACAGGTCCCCAGGTGATCCAGGCGATACAATTCTGGTGCTCATCCCCTTCCACCCTCACACACCGTGAAAACCTGAACTAAATAACAAGCCTAAACCCCCTTACTGATGCTTGAACTGCAGAGAACAGGTAACCGCAGGAGAATGTGATCTGGAGAAAACTCACAAAAGTGTTTAATAAATGAGGCCTATTCTGTCCTTTTTTGGCAGAGGTATTTTATCCCTCCTCCCAGTTGAAATACAAGAGAAATTTTGGTCAGTTTTCTACAACATTGTAACTTGCAGGCTAAGCAGAGGGTTTCTTTTAACACACACAGAGGGAGGCAAGGCACAGGGCCAGGAGCTGGGGTGCCCCGACCCAGCCCGGAGGCTACGTGGGAACCTCTAGCGCCAGGCCGGCCAGGAAGAATCCCCACGACAACAGGCAAAGCCATATTTTAGCTGTTGTTCACAATCCAAAGCAGACTGTGCATCATGTACCACCAGTCTCTGGCTTCCTGTGCAACTGTCCCCCATCTGGAAGCCATGTAGGACACACAGGCGGGAGGGTTTGCCCTGGCATTTGGGGAACATGTAGCTCATAAAATTCCCCCCGTTGACCCAACTCAGCCCCTGAAGGAAGTGAGCCTCGGGCATGGGGTTCCACAGCAAGCAGAGGCCAGACCTCGGCGCAGCTGAGCCCTGCCACTGATATGCCTGACCTGCTCAGCTTGATGCTGTTTGTGCCTCAGTTTCCTTCTTCACTAGACTGCAACTTACCTCTTCCACAACTGGCTTTTACCTACAGCTCTCAAACTTGCTTCAGATAGAATATTATTGTTCAGAGAATGACATTCTTATCGTGTCAGGCCATGCTGACACTTTATGCATGTTAAAAAAAATAATCAGTGCATTCAGTGTAAAATTAATGGAGAAAATGAGCACAATGAAATTACTGCAGGTACCACCAGCTCTGTGACAAAGCTCAAGCCCTCTGTATATGCTGTCAGTACCACATCCCCAGGTGATGAGCAGGACGTGATGTCTGTCCTGGTCAGAATGTACAGTGTCTGTTCTGGTCTTTGGCAAAAAGCAACGAAACCCTAAAAGCACAGGTTTGGTTGGTCCTGGCATCTCCAACGGCTGCCTCAAGCAGAGCTCATTCAGTCAAGATCAAACAGACAGGAGGCTGGCAAGAGGATTGCATGTGACTCTATGATTCAGTAAAGCTCCATGGCCAGTCAGCCCAGCACACAGCCAGCCGCTGCTTTACCTCCTCCCTCTCCGGCAGCCCCGACCCCACACTGCGCCCTCGGTCCGGAGCAGAGCCCGCGGGGCCAGGTGCCACAGCTCCCTCGGCTCCACACTGCGCAGCTCGGCATCTGGATACACAGCTCCCGGCCTCAGGACACCCCAGCTCATTTCACAGCATTCCACTGACTTTTAAGGAATTGCTTATGCTCTGCATTTCCACAAGCAAGTGAGAAAGCAAGTTGCAAGCAGAAGAGAACAACTCCAGGAGAGAAGCACAAGCTGTTGAGAATGAATGAGCGGAACTGGGTGGTGAGACCAAGCCACCACAGTTCCACTCAAAGGGGGATTTCTCTTTAAAAGCATCTGAACTCGGTGTTCCCTGACAGGTTCCTTCCCCTGGCACAGGGTGTGCATCCCTGACCTCAGGAAGCCTGAAAAACCTGTTCTCTTCAGTGCAGCAGCAGGAAAAACGAAAAACAAAGCAGCAAGGCAAGGGGCTGTACTCTGAGCAGAAATGCCACCAGACCATGAACTTGGCCAAAATTTTCAGCTGTAAGTGATGGAACGCAGTACCATACGAGTGTCACCCCAGGATCCCCCACTGCGGACCAAGCTCCCCGCAGCAGCACTTGTGCTCAGGCAGGCACAGAACACCCGTCCTCTGCTGACAGAGTTAAAATCAAACACACACTTGGATAAACCAGGACTTGAGGAATCCCAGGCAAAGAGGCACCTTCCAGATGGGGGCTGACAGTGATTAGGAGATACGTAACTGGGGATGGTGATACTTTATTGCAGGTGCAGGAGGAGCTCTGCACTCCTGGTTGCAAAACCTGACAGAGGTACAAACCATCCCAGCTTTTTGATCCAAACCAAGTGGGTGTGAGGCAGCTCCACAGTCAGTTGTACCAGGATGGGCAAAAATCCTCATCCTTGTGGAAGCTCCAGCTCTAATACAAAGTAAAATAATATTGAAAATCAAGATTCAAAACTATCCAAATTTATCCAAAGTCAATTCATTGACCAGACCCATAAATCAATCCATGCATGGTTAATAAGAGCACATTCAAATCACATTTCCAAACACTGAGAGTCTCTCTGAAGCCACATATGACTGAGAATGAGGATTCCAGACCACCCTTGGCTTTTTAGGCAGAATTTCCTCTCCATTGGTGTCTACTGAGAATATTATGTCAAAACAATTAAAGACCCAGCACAATCATCAAAGATAAAATATAAAGCAGTCTTCAACTCTGACCCTTCAGCATGGACACATTTGTGAAATCATGAATAAATAACCCTAGAGAGCCCAACCTTTATTTCACAGCCAAAACCAAACCCTCCAGTGCTGTTCCTGAGCTCCAGGAGCTGCGGACGCGAGCCGCCGGTGCGGGGCGGAGCAAGACAGGGCCACTCCTGGGCGCAGGAACACACAAAAAATGGACAATGTTACATAAAACCACCAGAGAGTCAGCCCATCGTGTCAGTCGTGGGTTCATCTGGTTTGCTTCCAACTTTCATCTCAAATGAGCATTATCAAGCCGGAGCAGGAAAGTATGGCTTTCCTTTTATTGTGTGCATCCAGCAACGCTGTTCTTCGGTGCGTGGCAGGAATGGGGCCTTGAATGACTTTGAGGGCTCTAACACAAGGTCTCCCTGCTCCAGCAGATTAGGAAATGCTGTCCCTGGGCACACAGCCTCACGCATCCTCCACCCTGGGCCATCCCTGATCCCTGCCACTGCACTGGGACCTGTTGTAGGGGCTGGGGCATCCCCAGACGTGCAGAGGACACTGGACCCACTGCCAATCAGCAGCATCTTTCTGCAGCTAAAAACAGGCAAAAAATCAGCAGGGTGCAGGGGATTTTCTTCTCCAGTATCAATAAAGTGGGAACTGCAGGAGCACAACCAGGCCCAGGCAAGCAAGATGGAACCTGGGCCTTTGAAGGAGGAGATAATGACTCTTGACCATTAAGCAAACTTCCTATTAGGCTTACTTAGAAAAACCTCCCCCTACCTTCCCCACTGTGCCTGAACCAGCCCGTTCATGACACAGCTCCATCCCGGGGCTGCACCTGGGTACACAGAGGAAGGAGCATCCTGGCCTCACCAGGAGGCACAGAACAAAATGAGGCTGAACCTTATGAATAGCAGAACCTCATTCTCTCAGGAAAGGGCAGGTCCGTGCCTGAACATTTGACAGAGCATTAAATCCTTGGTTTCTATGTAACTGGCAAAGGCTGGGTGTTACTGTAACATGATTTAATGCTGACCATTTCACTTTCACTGGTGTTTATTCCTGAACTGCTGCTCCTCAGGATCACCATCCTAATAAGCACTGAACAAAATAAAACAAAACAAAACAAGAAAAACAAAGCAAATGAGGAAGAAAAGGAGAAGGAGGAGGAGGAAGAGGAGAATCCGTCTTATTATGACATACGTGACTTGGACACACGCTGAGATGAAAAAGGAAAAGGCCTCATCTATAAATGTATGCCAAGGTTACAGAATAATGGGAAAAAGTGGTCTAGCAGGAAAATCTTAAGCAAAAGTGTGCTAACTGCAGAAGGGTTAACACTGGTAACATACTGTGGCAGAATATTAAAAAAAAGTTGAGGTTTACTTTAAATTAACCCTTTCCAGTCCATATGCCACTAAGCAGGTACCAACCTAGAAAAATAGTCCACCTAGCAGTAGCGGCCCTTTGAAATTAAAAAAAGAAAAAATAATAATTTCTTTTGTTCAAGTCAGGGCAGCCACAAAAGTCCCAAATCTGTTGGAGATGTCCGAGTGCAGGGACCTCCACGTCGGCACCGCAGTCCGGCCCTTCGCCTCGCCCACGTCGTCCGTGCAGTGGACCGAGAGGCACTGCAGGTGGGTGCCCGTCTGCGCCGCCGCCGCCGAGGTCTTGCTCGGGGGAAGGTCGTGGGCTGGAAAGGGTTCACAGAGAGAGGTTAGGAGACCCGTGGCACACAACCCCATCAACTCACAGCCTGGCAGCAGCGCTGCCACACCCTCTCCCCACCGGCCACACCCGGGCTCCTGCACCCGCGGCATCGCATCCCCAGCTCGGGGACGCCAGGTCACCACCACCGGTATGGCTCCCCCTCCCCACCCCACAGCAAGCTTCCATGGCTGATTTTTCACCGGGCCAGAAGAACACCCCTTGAGATGAAATAGCGAAATGTCGGAATGCTGAGAACTGACCCAGGACCGGTGTGTCCTAGAATGCAGCACAATCAGGAGCTTTCCCTCCCCCTGCACCCTCTGCTATTGGAAACGGATGCTGAAACATCCTCAAGCAGGAAGCCAGCCCCGAACTGTCTGTGTCCTCCTGGTTAGTCCCAGAACTGGTCTCCTTGTTCCCCTCTTTTAATGGAGCACCGTGAAAATATTTTTCTTAGAGTTTCTTTCATTTTAGGACTTTGTATAATCTTTAGCTATCATTGGTTTCTGTTAATCACAGAAATATAAGACTTTAACTGAAACATCCTAAACAATGTCCCTGGGCCTTTTTCCTCTAGATTTTACAGTTAATGTGAAGAGTAGCTAAAATGGGCAGAACATGTCAAAGATGCCAAAAACTGCCTGTGAATGTTTTAACATCTCAGTACTTTTCCTCCCTTCACCTTCCTCCTGTTCCACAAAGCCAAGCAGTGTGGGGGTACCCCACTTCCTGGGGCAACTCATATTGCTTTCACTGAACCTGCTGCTATACCAGACACAAAACCAGAACTGAACAACTTATTACACAATCACAATGATATTAAAAATTAATCCTAAACTAGCCTGGAACTCCCTCATTTAAAATAGAAAATGCTTTTAATGCTTGATTACAACAGGATCTCAGAGATGCTCATATCTAAAACAGTCTAATAACACCACACAGAGGAACTACAGAGAACCTGGAGACATGATGCCATAAACGCCGGGACAAGGAACCAGGCTCCCGAGCAGCACTGCTGCCTGCTCAGCCCTGCATTGCATTAGTGCTGCCATGTGCCAAATCCACACAGAGCTTCGCTGCACACCTCAGCCACTGTGCTTCCTTTTCTCCGGACACCCTCGTGCACTGTTCCAGTTAAGAACCTGGCAGCAGCAGGGCAAAGGTGCTCACACTAGCTACAAGGATTCCAGTTCCCTGCAGTTGGTGTTGTGTGTTTTTAGTCAGTTTTGATAAATAGGCAGCAGCAAGGGGCTGAGCAGAAGCACAGAGCAGAGGCTGCCACGTAATATCTGAAGTTCTAGCAGGCAGAGAGGTGTTGGCACAGATGCCTTTCCAGCACGCAGAGCTTCTGCTCTTCTTTCCTGTCACCCCTGAGTCCCATCGCTTTGGGAAAACCACAGGGCAAAAAAACAGACTCCCTAAAAAACTGCTATTTGATCAGGTGTTCACTTTAACTTACTGTCCTAAATGCAAATAAACCTAAGAAACTTTTTATTTATAAAATATTCGAAACTCAGATGGGATTGTGCAAAAACTTGTGAACAGGAAATGTCTTCCTTACTTGTATTTGTTCACAAGGCACACAGTACCCACTATTTTTATTCTTAGGTCTCCCTGACTGCACAGGACATGCTGGGCTCGGCACAGGAAGAGCCAGCGCCTCGAGATTAGTCCTTGTGACAGCAGCTCTCTTCCTCTGCTGCACAGAAAGAGGAAAGAGTCCCACAGCTGAACTGCTGCCACAAGGGGCCCAGGGGTCCCAGTAGTGTTTCTACAAGGGCTGCAGGAGACTCCCACAGCTGAGGACTCCAACAGCCAAGGCAGAGGCGGCACATTCCCAGGCTGGGATCGGAGCCAGAGCTCCGCTGCACCGGCTGTGCAGGCACCCCGACAACGAGAACAGAGCTGGTCCTCAGCAACGACTGCGTGAAGTTCATGTGCACAAGCAATTAGAGAATAAAAAATTGGGCTTATTTGCTTGTACATCAGCAATTTATTTCTAAGCCATTTGCTGTGGATAAAATTCATAAACAAACTACTGATAAAGGAATCACAGCAAAATCTGTCCCACAGGGATGAACAGGATTTGTTGGCTTGAGAGGAAAACTCAAGCTAAAGAGGTGATCAGGAAATGAGCCTCAGTTTGCGAAGTCAATACTGACTGCCACCGTCCACACGAGCCTCGCTCACCATGGGACGCCACTCTGGGAGCTCCAGCTCTCCTGTCTATCGTTAAAGAGCACAGAAAATGACGCATTCAAATCCAAAACAAAGAGAGCTCACAGCAAGGCTTGCACTGGCACAAGAATTCTCAAAGCAAATCTGGAGTGAAATTTTCAGTGCAATTTACATTTTTTCCAGTATTTCTGTTTTGACAAAGGTATGATGCTTTCCAGGAAAAAACCTTTGCAGCAAAAAATTAAAGTCGTGCTGATCCACCTGCTGAGAATTATGTTCTTAAGCATGAGATACTGCCTGATGCTTGTCCAGAACAGTAACACTTTCCCAGCAGACCTGTTTCACCAGCCACCCTCTGCCTCTCTCAGAGCCACAGTGTCCCGACACTCCCCGGCCGCAGTGTCCATGGTCCAAGGCAGTGCTGCGAGCTGAGATGGACGTGACTCGGCACATTAAAATCAGTCAGGTAATGCAAGATGGTGCCACCACATCATTGCCTCGCAGCTGCCAAGTTCCTGATAAATCACTGTCAGTCATGAACTACCTCACTGAAAGCACAGAATTTTCAAACAAATTATCTATAAAGTGCACAACTGCCTCTATTAGAACTACTGCAAGAAATTTGTGTTATTAAAAAAAGCAGAATGCTTCCAATAAGGGTCATCCTCCACACCCAAGATCTTGAGATGGTCTGGGTGGAGACTTCCCCTCCAAATCAAAGGACACGACACATAACCTGGGACTGACACAAGTACAACCACCCTGTGCAAAGGACAGAGCGTGCTGCTTGGAAACAGCAAATGCTGAAGCAGAGGTAAGAGATAAAACATTGTATGTAAGCTCACAGCATGTTCATGTGAAAGGCATGAAACTCAAAGCAGTGAAGTGATGAAAGACCAAAAGGAGTCTGGAAATGGCTCACCCATGATGGTGTCCTACCCCACCACTGCTGGTGATGCTGCGGTGGTCCCAAGAGCCAGCTTGCTTTTAGGGAAGAGCTTCTGACCAAGCTCTACCCAGCCAAACACGTTCCAGCCGTTCAGCCCCAGACAAACAGCGAGAAGGCAGCGCCCGGCCGGGCTCCCCAGCCTCTCTCCAGGCCCAACCCTCTGCTCTGGCCTTGCACATTTAGGAAGCTGCCCTTTCGTTCTGCTCTACTTTGCAAAGGCACGCAGCCTTCGAAAAGAAAAGGTTGCTGTTTGTTTGTTTACACAGCGTTAATGGCAGCATGGTGACTAACCCAGAAGCCCGGCCAGTAGCATTGGAGCCTGCAGCTGGGACACAGGAAGAGAACCAGGAGTTCTGCTCCACAAAAAATTTCAATATACACACTACAGACTGCTTTCCATATCAGCTGAGGAAAAACACGTTTCTCTAGTGAGGTTACACCCTGGCATTCACCTTGCTCCTGCAGACACTGTATATCTACACCTTCAGTCCCTCCAGCTTCCTTATCCCTCCTTTTTTTGAGCCTCTGAGCAGTGAAACTGCTCCATAAAGCCTCTTTCCCCGTGTAGCATCTTCTTATGCATTATTAAAAAATAAACATATTCTCTGAACTGTGACAACCCCACCAAGCACTGTGCAAACCCAGAGGTGTCCCAATTTTTAGGTAAACTAATCCCATTAAAAACAAGTTCACGTGCACGGCTAGCAGGCCTTGCGTGCATCTTCTAGTCAGAGAGACGGTTAATTGAGGGAGGGCTGGCGTAGCCAAGGCAACTGCAGATGCCATGCTGGGGCATCGGAAGCTGATGCTGCTCATGACATCCCTCTCATTTTTGCCAAAATCACCACCAACAAAAGCACGGGAGGCAGTGAGACACAGGAGGGAGAGCACGACCACAGTCTGGTAGGGGTCTGGTTGGGAGTGGGTTCCACTCCACATTTCAGCGTTCCTGCGAGATTGAAGTGACAAACAGGAGGTGAAGATCCCTGGAATGGCTCCTTGCCCCAGGGCTCATCCCTTACACTTCTTCACCGCTCTGACACAGCCGCAGCCGCCCGCGCTGCCCAGGGTCCGGCTGCCCGGCACAGCACGGCCCCACCGCCGCCCTCAATGGCCAGCCAAGCGTGAAGGCCCTGGATTGCTACTGATCTTGTTAAGGCTGAATCTGAGGATTTGGCCAATAACACTATATTCCCTGATCAGAGATCTGTTTCCCCTCTACCATCTGATAACCACTTTTAAAGGACGCATTAATGGGCTTCCGTTCACTCTGTGCCCGTTAAGCAGAGGCCAAGCTACCATAAGAGGGAATAGATTTGAGTAATGATCCCTTATGAGGCAGCAAACCTACATATAGTGTTTAAAATTATTCCCTTAGGACAAGATGTTTTTCACCAAATCTCCCACATGACAGTTTGACATATTGGTTCAGGCACATAGCTCTGCATTTGTACACAGCACAGAACCATCTTTTTCCAGTTTTCAAGAAAAATAAGGTCTGAAAACATTTCATGTTTCCCTGAACACTGGACCTAGTCTCCATAGATTAATTTACTCCTAAAATTGTATTTTTAAACACACCTAAAACTGTATTTTTAAACACAACTAGTTCATTTGTGTTGATAAACAAAAGAGCAATCTCCTTCCTCACTTCTGCAGCAATGACAAAGTCCTGGACAAAGGCATTTTCTTGACTCTGAAATACAAGGAGGCAATGGTTAGCATTTGTTCATAGACACAAAGATGGCACTTGCCACCTGCTTACACCACAAACTTGCATCACTTTCAGGTGCCTTCAAGGCGTGCCTGCTTTGGGCTGGATCTGTCTCTTCTGTTTCCAACGCTCTGAGGGCACAGGCTACCTCTGGCCTCGGACTGGCAGCACCCAGCTCTGCTGGCACTCAAGGAAAAGCCCCAACTGCCCCTTACTAGAACCTTCCTCTTACTTTGATTTCACTCCTTCATTTTTTCTGTGTAACCTCTGCCCGTAAGACACTTAAAGGTGCTGCCCTCCCAAGTATGAACAAAATTCAGTGCTGTTGGTTAAGGTGAAGTGCTGATGCCAAGGACTCATCACAACGAGCTCAGCAGAAATAGGACAGGTGACTCCTCACACAGCTGATCAGGAGCACTCTGCAGAGACACCCCAGCTCCAGGGTATCAGCCACATCTCACTCACTGACATTTCAAGAAGCCATTTGACTTGGTCAGCCCCTCAATTTATTGTCCAGGGCCGGCCAGCTGAGTGCTCTCTGAGAACCTTTCTCACAAAAGGAGGGAAGGCTCTTTATCAAACAGGCGTGCCCAGTGCTAGCACCGTCCCACAGCACTCGTATAATCCACAAACCAGGATTAAAGCTCCGACTTCGCTCCAATGTAGACAAGATAGCACTCACCCAAAGGCACGGCAGGGCTGTTCCCACTCACTCAGGCTAAGACACAGTCTGTTCACTCTTAATGCTGCATGCTGCCCACCCCTTCATCAGACCATCAGCTCTGGTAGCATCCTCTGGTCCTCACAGACCCTTCCTCCACGGACAGCAGGATTAATTGGAGGTGCCTGAGGCTCTAAAGGAAGCGTGTATCAGCCCATGCTGCAGAGATGTTTATTTTGCTTTCAGAGGTCTCCGAGCTGGCATGGGGCTCCATCAGAGCTTGCTACTTGCACAGAATTCAGGTAACAGGAGACACACAGTGCCTGCTACAAATACATATTTTTCTTTTTTCTCCCTTGACCTCTTTTCCTGCTCCTGTTCTCACCAGGAGCGATTGGGAGGATGTGCACACCACGACAGGGAGGCTGCCCAAACCCATGGCAGCATTAAGGGTTTGCTGTCAGGATGTAGGGTTACAGTCAAACTGTGAGCCACATGCTCATAGAAAAAAAATGAAGAAACTGATAAAAAAAAGTGAAGTAGGAAAAATGCAAACCCTATCGGTGGAAAAGGCAGCAGTCATCTTACATATAGCATGGCCTTGAAGACACAGAACGAACAACGTGTGGATGAGGAGAATGACATTGCTGTTCTCAAACCCCTGTTCCCTCCACTGTGCCAGGAGGAGAGCGGGAACACGCTGCTCCCCACTTTGCTGCCACTGCCCAGCAGGAGAGCAACACGCCACCACGGCTTCGCAAGCAAATGTGAAACTGCCTACATCTATTTATTTCTCTGGAGGTTACTGTTAAATCACTGTTTTCCAGCTCTGTGACTCTCCGAGAAGAAAGGTAAGCTCTGCATCCCAGGAGAAGCCAGAAGCTCTGTGCCTTGGGACAGCACCGCTCCTGTACCTTGCTAGATGGCCACAGGGACAACAGACTGTTTCTAACTCACATCCTTCCTCTCTTTTGGCTACCTTCAGTTCCTCTTTTCAGTTTAACACACTGACTTTTAGGCTGGCTTCCCTGCAAAACACAAACCACAGAGGGGGATCCTGCCCACCCACCTTGCGAAGTGGCTGATGCTGGGGTTTGGTTCTCACAGAACAAGAGACCGCTCTGGGAAGCCAGGTCCCACCCCATCTGCAGCACTGCTGTGTGCCAGTCTGGTCCTGCCCATCCCATGCAGGTGAACCACTGCTCGTCTGTGACAGCCACAGAAAGCTGAGCTTCCGATGGCCGAACTTCCAACCAGGGTCTAACCCAAAAGCACAGCTCCAAACTGCTGGTCGGGCTCCTGGTGCCATCACCAACATTGTGCACTCCTCAGCTCTGCACGGTATGGGGATTGTGGCCCTGCCCAAGCAAGGAAAACTGACATTAAAAATCAAACCAAATCGACTGCCACTAATAGACAAACAATGTCTGGACACTTTAAACATGAGTCCGGCAACTGCAGCCCACCCCAGCACAGACGACTCAACACAACATCCACACACCGCCATTCAACACCAGTGAAGCCCTGGGGAGCTCTAAGTTATTTTCCAAGGTCTATCCTACTTACCCCACAAAAATCCTGAGAACGTCTACTCATCTCTGAAAGGAGTGAACTGCATTAGCCCCACCCACCGGCTCAATCACACTGACACTCAGACCTAGCATTGGGAAGAGGCTACAACAGGCTTCGCCCACCTAACTCCTCCTTCCAAAGGGCTGCGGCTATCACAGACATGTCCCTGCCTCTGAACCCAGTCCCCAGTGTGAGAAGACTACCTCCACGGCAGGAGCGAATATTGGCTGACTGATCCTGTGTCTTCTGCGCTGCTGGCATACATCACCCGCTTGCACTAACAAAATGCTCTGAGCCTATTTTCACCGAGGATAACAAACCACACATCCGTGATGAGTAAGGAAATGCTGGGTTTGGCTTTCAAATTTATTTCATATGTACGCAAACGATCGCATGACAGCTTTACACACAGCTCCAGCCCATGCGAAACCCATCTCTTGACAGCCAAAACGCGCAAGCAAACAAAAGGTTTTCCATAAAATCCAAAGTGGAATTTCCTGATTGCACAGAAGTCACATGAAATTTTCAATAAGCCCTAACTTAACCAAAACCAGTTCTGGACACTGTCTAGCATTATTTCAGGACAGGCCAAAATTGAAAAAAGATGCTACTTAAACATTCAGCATTAAATCGCCACCTGGACATTTCACATGGAACAGGCCTCCAAAAATAGGATGAAATGCCCACTTTCACTAGCAAGGGAAGGGGTGTATCAATGCAGCTAGTAAAGGCAGTGAGTAGCTCATGATTATGCACAGAGCAAACGGAAGAAGAAACGTGAATTCCAGCACTCCCGCATCAGATTTGTGCAAGAGCTTTGACATAACTGTGGGGGAAAAATAGAAATTACAATAATAAGTAGGTTATTTAATTCCTGGAGATTATACATGGAAAACTATTTTCCTTAAGTGAAAACAGAATGAAAGATTAAGATTCCCTTCAAAGAACTTTGTTTGTGGTCATTTAGTTTTTAGGATGCAAATTAAATGAGTACTTATTAGCCAAGCGAAAGAAAGGAATTAGCTCTGAAATACCATCAATCTCTCATGAGGCTCAGATATGGTTGGCCAAAGACTTTTAGGTGTTTTGTTGCCTTGCTCCCCAAGAGGTCCCCAAGGATCCATATTCTCACATTCCAAAGTCAGATCTGCATCCAGCCTGGCTGCCAGGGCCAGGATGGGGATCTATTTGGTCCCTCCGACTCCTCCCTGGCTCTGCCTGCAGCTCCCAAAGGTGCCTCTGCCCCATCTATAACTCACAATTATGAGAGACCATAACATAGAACTGCCACCAGGAAAGTCAATCTCTCCCAGGGGCCTCACACATCTGAGGCTCTTGCACACCAAGAAACAGCGATCACGTGCAGTAATGCTTGGGGTTAAACCACACAAATTCAAGGATATTCCTGAAAATGAAGCGGGAATTTACCAAAGGCTAACACTAGCGAGAAGAACTAGCATCAAGGACCATTAGCTCTTTTATGCCATTTATTTATGGCCTACCTTGAAACACATCCCATTCCTCTTTAGGACACCTCCAGCTAAAGTTCGGTGTCTCAGAGGTGAATGAGGAGACCTTGGGAAACAGCATTCATGAAAACAAAAGGTGCTCACACAACTTTACCACTCACAGAACAAGAGAAAAGTGAGAGCAGAGACCACAGATCAAAGCTGGGATTCACAAGGCACCTGCAGAGACACAGTTCAGAGAAGGACAGGTTGAATGGGGCTCTAAGCACCTGGTCTAGTGGAAGGTGTCCCTACCCATAGCAGGAAAGAGATGAGCTTTAAGGTCTCTACCAGCCCAAACCATTCTGTGATGCTATGGGCACTCTTTGACCTGTTCTGTGCCCAGCAGCACTGACTGCAGAGGCAAGACACTCCAGAAATGGGGGGGTTCCAAATCACTCTTTGCAAGTCCCTTGCAAATAATTCATGCACAAATTCTAAAGAGTCTGCAAGAAATAACTTAAAAAAGCAGAATTGTCAGGAGGCCTGAGCTTCTTCAAGAAGGGTCAAAATCTCTGCTGGAAAACCCTGAAGTGTTGGCAAATCAGACTGAGAGTTGATACCAACAATCCAGCATCTTCTGGGCAAACTCTTGCTAGGTCTCTTCTGCTGTAGAAAAATCTCAAATTCTGGTATACCTCAAATTTTGACTACGGAAAGAGATGGAAATGTCATTGCCATATAATGGATTTGGAAAGTTCAGAAACATCCCCTAAAGCAGCGGAAAGGTGTGGTGATTGAACTGGGGCCCACAAGTCTGATGGAAGAACAGGATTTGATTGAACATCATGTTTAAAATTTAAATCTATCTGAAAATAAAGAAAAAAAATCATCAGAAGAAATGCACAACCATGTGAGGAGGAATGGCAGTGAGAGAAATTCAGCATTAAAAAAAACCACAAAGAAACCTGGCATTCTTAGGTACGACTGTAAGTGCCACAATTAGGATAAGAAAAATATAAGCTCATCTTTTACTTCCCATTGTCACATCACTGTGGAGAGTCTTCATGAAATTCTCAGAATAGCAACGAATCAGGAGCAAACAGCTGTTCAAGCAGGAAAGTCACAGGTAGACAGACTTTCCTTGCTTCAACAAAAAATTAACTCTAAAGTTTCACAGGCCAGTAAATCAACAAAATGGGCCCATACAACACAGGACGAACAGTCTCATCTTCCAGCACAAAACTGAAATATGGGCCTGTGTTCTCCTTCCGGCCATATGCTCACGTGATTTATGACCCACAACAATTTCAATACTCCTGGAAAATGAAAGAACAGCAGACAATTAGTTCATCCCACTATGCTGGAGGTTGTGTGGGCTCTGCCCAGTGGCACCTCCCCAGGGAGGGGGGGTCAAAAGCACCACTCGCCCCTGGCAAGGGCAGGGGAGGGACACAGGGATGCGCAGCACTCAAGCACCAGCACAGGGGAGCACAGCACATCCCCGGGCAGCCCACTGGGGCTCCAAGAGAGCTGCAGAGGGACTTCTAACCAAGGCCTGGAGTGACAAGACAAGGGGGAATGTCTTCCCACTGAGAGAGGGCAGGGTTAGATGGGAAGAAACTTTTTACTCAGCCAGTATTGAAGCACTGGAACAGGCTGCCCAGAGAAGTTGTGCCTACCCTATCCCTGGACGTGTTCAAAGCCAGGCTGGATGGAGCTTGGAGCAACCTGGTCTAGTGAAAGGTGTCCCTGCCCACAGTTGGAATGAAATGACCCTTTCAACCCAAATAATTCTCTGATTCTCTTCTGTGATTCATTCCTGTCCCTTATGCAGCTATGGCTGTTTGTGACAACGGCTGTTAACCTGCTCTAGATGCGGTCAGTGCAAAAGTACAGACTGTCCCACTAGCAGGGCGTAAGGACCTTGTAATCTTTACCTGCAAGTGTCCCAAGCAGGACACTGCCTGCAATGCAAGCACTGTCAAACCAAGCAGGATTCAGCTCTGCAGCACCTGCTTCGCTGCCACAGCACAAATGGAAAGGCATCAACAAACAAACGAAGTCCTCCAACCCACCCTGAATTAGGCTTTTCCCTCACACAGGTGAGGTGAAGTTCAGGTTCAACAGCTTGAGTCATACAACCAAAACTTCACCCAACCCCAGCCATCATGGCAGCATCAACTGGGTCTGCTGCACATGTGAGCCACCACACAGCAGACAGCTGGGAGCCTGTGAGACACCGAGTCTACCAGCACAACATCAAAAGTTTTTTCTGAAGGCAAGCGCATCCAGACTGGTCTTTAGGTAACTTCCGAGTGACAAACCCCAAGTCACATGTCTACTCAAAGGTGTATCTCTGGACAGCAGCATCGTGCTCTCAGTGGATGAATGCTTTGTCCACTGGGAAACACACTAAGGAACGCAGGTATCCATATCAGCACTGCAATGAGTTCTGCTATCTGCCAGCCTCCTCAGGTCTGGACCCATGCAGCTTCATCCCCCAGCAGCAGAGCTGCCAAGGCAGATGGGCCTGTTAGGCTTCAATACAAGGGTGAGCAAAATGGCAGCAGGAGCACCCATTACCCATATGGCTGCAAGGAGGCAGGGATGGAGTCTTGAGCTGAGTGTCTTAACATGCCCCCCTTGCCTCCCTTCCTGCAGATCTTAAGCAGAAGGCAGACGTGCTGAAGGAGTTAATCTCGCCCAGAACGACCTATCTCCAGTTTCTCAGAAACTCCAAGACTGCAGAGCTGGGCTTTCTACTCCCTGCCTGCTCCTGCCTGTCCTGCCTGCAGCCTGACCCCTGACATTTCCACTCTGCTTCCCCCTGGCATGGAAAACTTAACCATACACAAACAAACAGGTTGGGAGGACAGATAAATGCAATAGAGGAGGGGAAAGGGAAGATTGCTCAGATTCCTTGTCAATGCCCTGATTAAATAACAGCAGCACCACCAGACGTGGGTGAGGGGCTGGCATTTATCAGTAAACCTTGAAGTCTACAGCAAGACATCTCTGTTTAATTAATCCGGAAAGGGTCCCTTCCCCCTTCTACTTCCCAGGGAGGTTTTGAGGATCTGCAAGTTTAAAGACACAGTGAGTCCTTTTTAGCTCTTTCCTTATAAAACCAAAGGGCAGAACCACAGTCAGGATTTACAAACTCTGTGTCAAAGGCTTTCATCTCATGGACCCACACAGGCAACCCCCACTGAGGGGCCATCTTGCATGGAGTCATACCGAGCACTCTGAAGCAACACACCCATCACAGGGCAGCTTTAGATCACCTGGCTGGAAGCCTGCATACATGTAATCACAGTCAGATACAGGTCTGCAGATCTCACTTGGGGTCTCTTGCCCTTCTCACACTATACCCATTTCCAAAGGGATAAATCTCTTCAGTGCCTGATGAAGTTCTACTGTCCCCCATTTTTGTAGTTTTCCCATGGTGGCATCAACGATATCCAGCAATGCAAGAGACTGCAAATACACATAAAGCAAGACACCTGCAAACGCTCTTGCCTCTGGGCTTTCACTTAGCTTGAGAAGGCTTGGGAGGGCCTTCCAAGGCACCTTCCATTTCAGGAGTTCCCCTGCCCTTTGATCCAAGGTGAACATTGTACTAGTGTAGAGCACCACAACTTAAGCCATCAGCCATGAAGGGCCACGAAGCTGGCAAGTCCCTCCACACCTCAGCAGCAGTGCGAGAGGAGCTCTGCTTCCAGGGCGCCTTCATCCCAGCACCACGCTCAGAGAGCTGCAAGGTGCCAGCCAGCACCCATTGCAACAGCACGGAAACTCGAGTCCCCAGCGAGTGGACAGTCCACCAAACCAAGTAACAGCTTCCAACAGAAGAGGCCTCAGAGAGTGCTTACCAAGGCTTTACACCGGTCCTCAAGAGAGAGCAGGGAAGGGAAGGTCTGGCAGCAGAGCGCTCAGGCCCCCAGGTCAGACAGCCACCTTAACCACCATCCACCCAAGCAACCTTCCAACCGATGGTAGAATTACATAGATTGATTCTTTTTGTATGGTGTAACTTGCAAAAAGAGAAGACTAAAAAGTAGAAGAATATTTCTGGAATTACTTCTGGTCCATCAAAAGCAGAAGAGGAAGTGGGGGGAAAGGGAAATTTTTAAAGTCTAAGTTCAGATTGTAAAATAAATCTGTACTTCACATCAGCTTTATAAAATTCCCAGGAAAATAAAAAGTCAAAACCAGTTATTTTCTTGAGGATCTATATTCTTAAATACCTGGTTTCAACATAATCTCTTTTTAAAGTACTGGGATGGGGGATGAACTGTGATGAACTGAAAAATGTCTCTGCCTACCCGAAAAAAAAATCATTATGCAATGACAAGAGACAATCCAGTCTATAATCAAAGACAGAATCCTGACATGTTCAAAGAGAAAATTATTGTAACAGCAGTGACTTTGAAGATGAGAAGCGTTTTTTTGATTGAAACAATGGCCATCAAGATTTTACTGTAGCAGAGAATGTTTAAATGCACAACTCGGCATGCTGTGTGCCTGCAGGTACACTGAGCACTGACAGCAAAAAAAAACCCATGAATAAATAAAACAGTGACACCTAAGAAATTTCTACCTAAAGTGGAACCAGGCAATGCTCTCTGCATGGTGAACCACTCACACGAGGATACAAACACTCCTACTGATGGGCATGCTTGTCCCAGGGGGTGAAGTTTTTACAGGAAAACTCAAGAGCCAATGTCCCATTAATACAAAACTTGCAAGTTACAAAGAACTACACTGAAATATTTAAATTTTTGACATTTGCTTCCAGGCATATTTGGCTGTAAAAGTCGTGATCTGCACTCTTTGCTGAACTACTATGATTCACAGAAAGTGAATCACAAAAGGGAAGTTTTGTGACTGAAAAAATAGCTGTTCTGTAATGCACCTAACAAGCAGCATCGTATTTACTGCTCTTTGATTGGGAGACTATCAGAAGATGACTATAGGTAGTCAGGGCCTCACTGACTTTAAATACCCCTTTCAAAACCAGAATTTGGGCTAGGCACAGTGTTAGTTGGGAGTAATAGTCAGACAGACTGCCTTACACCCGTCCTATATTTCATCTTTTTGGGGAAAGCACAAGCACGAGTCCCCCTGAAAGGTAATTTGTCACAAACACAATGCAAAGGCTACACAGCATCACTGCATCAAAACTTGTATTTTTAACATGGAGACTTTGAGTTGTATCAATTCTGTCTATGTCTCCATCACTATGAGCATTGCTTGTACACGGGAACCATTTTACTAGAACTGTGAAAACCCCGAACAGTTAATAAAAGCATTTTCTCCACTGCAACTCAGCAGTCAAGAGCTGTTTAAAGCAGAACCTCTCTATTAGCCCTACTCCTTCTGCACACTCCTCACTATTATATTAAAACCCTTTCACCAAAAATGAAACCATTAAAAAGTATGAATATATGTTTTGGTTTTCTGTAAGCTGGAGCCAGCAAGTCTTCCTGGAGGCATCGCTACTTCAGTTTCACAGCCACCACAGAGGATTCCTCCTTCTTTCTTTCATTACACATTTATTTATCTTCTACAGAAAAGGGACACATTGAAACTGATGTCTGTGTGGTTTTGCTGGTGTTGTTCCAGGCCATGCCACACTTGGGCTCACCACCTGTGCCCCAGGTGAGCAACAATGAGCCTGTGCTGGCCAACACAGGCGAAGGCCATGGTGGGCTTGGCCCTTCTCCCTTTTGGGATATTTTTGGCAGAAATGCCCTGGTAAGTGCCACATTAGTGTGCCTACTGTGTGGTGGCCACTGGCCAAGTAGTGGAGCCGTGAAAGCCCAGCTGGCGTGCACAGCACACACCACCCCAGCAACAGCCCAAATCCAGCTGTGACGACAGGGTAAGGAGCACACCCTGTGATGGGACAGAGGCAGAGTGGATCACCCACCCCGGAATGCAACATTTATTTTCCACAGATTGCCCAGACAGCCTATGGCAGTCATTCCTGTGAGATTTTAAAGTGGGAAGCGCTGCAGATAAAGACAGATCAATTTTGCTCTAAAATTTTAAATGAAACTCTCCTGTTTTGGAAAGGATTTCATTAAGGTGAAAATATAATACAGAACTACCCATTTAGGAAGAATGTGCTATTAATTCTTAGCAGTGTATGTGGAAGGGAAAATTGCATTTTTATCTAAATGGTTTTTTCTGCATAACCCATTTCCAGTATTCTTTTACAGCTCAGTAATGGGAACTTTTCACATTTCTACTTGGGCCAGATCACTGTGGAAGGCAGCCTTCAGGAACAAGTCAAATATAATCCCTTAAAACATAATCCAAGAGAAGCTCCACAAACAGGAGGAGAAAGGCCAGAAGAGCACACCTTAAAGGATGATCGGAAAATAAAAGGAAAAAAACCTCCATCTTAAAGATGCAAGCCAATTTTTTGAGGGGTAGAGGAAAAGGATGTGGTTTAGGGCAGTTTTTTTCCCCTAAGGGCCAAGAAGAGGTTTGGTCTTCCATCTCTTTTTCCTCGCTTGAAGCAGAGCTGTTTCTGCTCCTCTTTAATCCAGTTCCCAGTCCCAAACGCACATAAAGAGCAGAATGGGGCCAAATTATCACTCCAAAAAACTGGACCAGGACATTCTGAGCTGTAACATGTACGTACAACCAAAACAAGTGTATGCTACTAAAGACTCATTTTATCAGCATAAACAAATGCTCATTTCTCACTACAGTTTCATGCCATTTGAAACTGAGTATAATGCAAACAATAATTCCAAAGAACTGATGCTGGGATCCAAGTTTCCCTGACATACTGCCATCACACAGTAAGAATGAAGTCAAGTAAAAGCAAAAGAAGATTCGGAACCAACTGCTTCAAGTTTCACCAGGTTTTGTCTAAACTAGTACAAAGAAAAGCAAACAAAAAATTCAAAGTTTTTTAAGTTCTTCATTTCATCATCAAGGATCTCAGATTCAAGTGAACTCAAACTGCAATAGCACAGTGGCCTCGTGTTTAACAAATAAAGCCACTGACTTTCCAAGCACCATAGCAGGGCTCACTGAAGAAGCTGAAGCTACATGCTTTCTAAGCATTGTTCATTAGACATTCTTTACCTCATTTTTTTCCCCCTGAATAGGCTTTTATTAGCTTACTTCAGAAAATTAGTATAACAAAAAATTTTCTCTTTCAAAACAGACATTTAAAAGTGCAGCAGTTATGGAAATACAATTGGACAATGAACAGTTTTTATTCCCTCTACCTCGCCACACTCCGAACGGCAAAGCAGTAATTACAGGAATCTACTTCTGGTTTAAGCTCTACAGTAAGCTCTTTCCGAATTTAAGGCCAGCAACCAACTCTTCATTATGCTTAATAGGTAGACATAAAACGTAATTGTATCACAGTCTCCCTACGCACGTTCCCAGCTCTGAGGCTCTCACGTGTCTGGCTCAAAGAAGAGATTTTTTTAATCTGTTCTTTTCTGTAATAGAAACACTGCAGCACCATTGGCATCAGCCACTCAAAAAAAAACTACACAGAATACCAGAGGACCTGGAAAATTATTTGGAGTAAGACTTCCTTGTGTTGTTAAAGCCTCCCAGTTCCAAAGTGGCGTTTGTTGGTGCGCAGTAGCCGGACTCCTGTGCCCCACCACACCCAGCACTCGCCACACCAGCAGGAGCCCGGCAGAGCCCGGAGCATGGGGAGCTCCGCAGCTGCAAGCAGCAAATTCCCTTCTGCCCTTCCCATTCACATCTCAGCTGACAGAAGTAACATCAGGACATAGGACATGAACTGGATTTATCTACAGGACAAACCACTTTATCATGTGACGTACAACACTACTTGGAAGCACAGAGTTTAAAAGCAAAGCTCATCCAAATCACCAGGGCTGCCCTCCAGCTTTTGCCACCACTGCCCCTGCATGTTTTCCAGCCATCGCCCTCATACCCACCCCACCAACAGCACAAGGAACTGGCAAATGATGGGATGAAACTCTCAATTTAATAATAATAATAACAACAATAAGAATAACAACAACAATAATACAATCATAATAATACTAATAATAATTTTTAAAAAGCAATGTTTTGCTATTCTCCCTTTTTTTTGTTATCTGCCAATTTCAAAGTAGTTCATACGAGATTTGAATTGTACTTGGGACATCTCTAGCTTTCCCTCTGCCTCAAGAACGATGGCATGGTAGGGAGAGCACGCGGAGCTGGGCTGCTTGTGGTTTCTCCCAGCACAGAAAGAATAGCATGTGCCTATATTTAGAGGTAGAGGGTAGATGGAACTATAGCATCCAGGAAAAAAAGAAATAAATCATACTGATTTTGTCTTCAAAAAAGAATTTGAGTTTTTGGTTTATTTAAATCAAAAATGTGCTGCAAGCGTTTGATCCTATATCCAGCAACAATAAAATCTGTTCCATCATCAAATACCAGCTACTTTGCACTTTGAACAATACTATTTTTAAAGGGTTTCAGAATTATTGTCTCATAGATTCTAGTAACTTTTATTCTTTTATTATAATTACTGGGGAACACTGGGGTTTTTTTGTAGAATACAATCAATAGGTCCATTATCTTCTTGCTTTTAAAACTGTATTTGGTCTGAAATTTTGGGCTACTCTTCAGACTAGGCCAAAAACATTTTTCAGCCTAATATTTGGCACCAATAAAAATTAACAAAAGGAGTCTGGTAAAAAATACCTGTAACATTAGATGCAGTTACATGGCTGCCTGGCAGGTCTAAGTGACACCCTTTTTCTAATTATCAGCTCAGTACCACTCCAGGTAAAAGTCACATCAGGTTGTTGTGACCTACTGGGCAGCTCAGATGTGGGGTCTGGGACCTCCTCTCCCATTGCCCAGGGGAGCAGGAAGGAGAAGCCCACCCTAGGTGATTCTTCCATCCCCAGGCATCTGGAGGAGGTGAAAACCCACCTCACACCAAACTACTTCTGCAACACTTAGGTCTCATTTCCTATTGCTAAGACTGAGAAATTTATTTAGAAATTCACTCACACACAGATCCGAAGTGCCGTAACTAAGGTTTGGGGTTTTTTTCCATGAGAGGAAAAATGCTGCCCGGAGAGGGCAGTACAACCGCACCGTCCCCACCGAAGAAGGAATCCATGCAGAAATGAGATTACCAGGTGGGACGAGATGCTCTCAGCCCTTTATTTCCTGCCCACACACACTTCCCAACCACCACTTGCCCATCCCAGCACCATTGAGCCCCGGTGTGCCAGCCTTTGCTGAATACCCAAGTGCTGAGACTCATCCCCAGCGTCCCTCCAGTTCCACTGTGCACCTCAGCAGCATCCTCTGCCCAAACCCTGGTGGCACCACACCGTGTTCCAGCAGTGAACCGGCAGCTGCCTGGCACAACAATGTCTGTTTTATCTCATTTGGACTGTAAACCTTTAGCAGCAGGAACATCTCCCAGGTTTCTAACGCACCGTGGCAATTTATGGTGCAATAAATATGATCTTAAATAAAAATAATGCTAGAGTGGGACTTGAATATGGGCTCCACTGCACTCTAAATCACACGTAAACCCCACTCTCCGTAAGGACGATGGTAATGCCTTGAACTGACCGTGCCATCCAACCAGGAGCCGGACACTGTGCGGACACTCGCTCTCCCCTCGTTCCCGCCAGCCAGCCAGTCGGAGCCTCACCTCCAGCAGCGGATGGGAAGGAAGGCTCAGCCCTAGTCCCCAGGGAGCCAGCACTTCTTGCAATGAGGCACAGCTGTGCCTCAGACACCCCCATAGAGAGCATGTCTGCTTCTTCCAACTGCTCTCACCTGAGACCAAAAGGCTTTTAAATGCCATTATAGAGGAATATTATACCCACCCCCTCCCCAAAAAAAAAAAAAATTAGTGGAAGATTTTTCTAGGGAAGAGATCCTAAAATTCTGACCAGATAATAACCCCAGCCCAACCTCCATTTCCTATGTTAATAGATCAATTTACATCTTTCTAGCAAAATGGTTTCAGGCTACATTAAAAAAAAAAAAAAAAAATCATGTCTTTCTTCTTAAACTGTATTTTGGGAGAGGATTAAAGAGGAAGGAAGGATATGACTCTTTCCAGGGCTTTGTAGTATATTTGCTTCACACAGCAAATTAATATTCTCAATTTTAACTCAGGAGTACATTCTTAATTAGGGTATGAAATGTTTTAAAATTTTCTTCACTTTACAAATGGCTGCTTTTTCAATTAACTGTGCTTCTCCAGCCTCCGGATGATCTTTCTATTAGCAACAGAATGCTTTCGAGTATTTTGTGAATACTAATTCACAAAATTAATTAAATGCAGACTTAACTCTGAAAACATGTATTTTACCACAAAAAAACCCTGCTGTCTTCTAACTACTGGCCTATCACAGGCTTTTCTGGGATCAAGGGGATCAAATCCTAAAGGCCCAGCAGTCAGAACTGAAGGTAGTAAGAGTTAAAAGGGAAAAAAAAAGGTTCCTCATTTTGTATTTTAAATGTTCCAAACAGAGGGAGGGATAAAAAAAAGATAAATATCCCAAAGTTCCCACAAACTGCCCAAGGAAGCAAGGCTGTAGCACTTCCCTCACATCACTCACAGTTAGAGCTAGTAGAGCCCTTCGAGCTCTCACACATGTTGTCTGTGTTTAAACTCAAATAAACCGTATTTATTTTGATGTAAAAAAATCTATCAAAGCAGCACTTAAACATAACCAGATTTCTGCTTACCAAAACAAAAAAAGCTTTTTTAGACAAATGTTAAAAGCTAATAAAAATGCACACCGTCCAGTGTCATGCTTGGTGGTGTTATGTTAAAACACTGAACAGACACAAACAGATTTGCTAGAGTTGAAAACAAACAGACACAAACTGCCCCACTGCAGCGTGTGGGCAACACCTCAGCCTGCAGCTGAGACTCTGCTTCCTTCTCGAGACTCGGCTCCTTCTCGGGAGCTGCCCGTGACGGACGCACGTGCATCCCAGGGAGCGGCACTGCCGGCAGTCCAGAGCAGCTCCTGCCCAAACGGGCAAGGCAAAACTCAGAAAAACCTTATTTCCAAATGACCAGCATGGATCAGACCTCTCCTACAGAGAGGGATGTGCCCTGCATGTGAGTCAGGTGTCTCGACAGGGCACAAGCACGGAGCACAAATACACCTATGACAATGTCTGCGCTGCTACAAAAAAACCCCCTAGTATGGGCAAGAAACACAAAAGAGTGGTGACTACATATTTTTGCATTAGTATGGATAAAAGGTGCAACACTAAGAGAGCACATTTCTAGACTATCGAGTCTTACAACTTATTGCAGCAACTAAGGAAAATGCATTCCCCACATCCAGATGCTTTTGTCATTTGCCAGGAGATGAGCAGAACATGAAGCCTTAGAGGAGGGCACTGGTGGAGAGAGGAGAAAAGGGATGCTGAGGAGGGGAACAGCGAAGCAATATCATCTAAGACGTTCTCTTTGAAGTATTAAAAAAGTCAGCTTGTAAAAATTAATGGATTAGACTTCCAGCTGTTCAATTCTCAGCTTTAACTTTAGCAGGAATTTGACTTTGGAATATTGGCACATAATCCACAAAATATATTTAAATTTGTAAAAAAAACCCCAAATCCTTTGTGTTAAAAGGTCACTAATAACTCAGAATGTTTTAACTGCACCAATACAAAAGCATCTGGCAAAGGAAAAGCAGCAAACTACAAAGAATCTCAGTATTTTTATATAAGCTACTCGTCTAATCACTGTGTGTAAATTGGGTCTATCTACGGAACAGCAAAAATTCAGAATTACATTTTAAAACTGAGAAATCTAACTAAAACCAGGAAGGTGAGGGCAGACCTTGAATTTCCTGGAAGATTCTACACCTATTTAATTTCCATGAAGTTCCACGTATCTCTTGCCCAAGAGCTGGTGCACAGCCAGCCATGTTCTGAACAGCCCTCACTAGCAGAGGCTCTCATTTAAAAATGCCCCCCCAAAATGAAACAAGAATAATTTTGTATTTAAAAATAAACAACACACCAATTGTAAACATGTCCTGCAAACCTTAAGCATGTATTTACAGGTGCAAACATTGTTCTTTTCAAGGATGTAGAATTTTCAATGGAAAATCCGGACCAGCTGGACAGGGAGGTGGGCACCGGCCAGAGGCACGGCGCAACGGCGAGGCGGGTACCAGCGCCTGACGCCCACCGTCCGCGCTGCCTGCATCCAACATGCTCCAGCCCCAAACATGCAAAGCACAATCTATTCTATACTAGAGATAAAACAGGGAATGATCCTCTGCCTAGAATTTGACTGGTCTCTTTCAATATTCTCAATATGCTTGAGAAATTATGTCATTAAACTGTTTCTGAGATTTCAGTAAATTCAGCATTAACAAAGCATACATCTTAGGCCACCTGAAGATTCATTTTAGAGCTGGTTCTGCACTTTCTGGGGAGACTCTCCTCATACCTGCATTTAAAAGAAATACACGAGAAACCACTGACTGAAAATGTACAGTAATTTGTCTAGTACTAAAATTTTATATGGCCACATAAATGCATTTTACTGTACCAAAACCTCTCTCTGGTACAGAACACTGCCGAGGCTGGGAGTCAGCTGGTTCAAATAAAAGCAGCCTATATAGTTTTAGGTTAGACTTTTGTTTGATGCCTTATTCTTTGTTCTACACAAGTAACAACAAACTGTATCTGTGGACATTGCTGATTAATAATAGTTTTTATCAAAAAATTATTTGCAGTTGTGTGGTCAAGCATTCCACTAGGTCATTGGTAAAAAAACAGGTATTGTACCTTAAAAATTAAGAGCAGACATGGTGTAATACATCACAGAACAAAATAAATCTATGCTGTCATCCAAGTTCATATATAAATACTAAGTCTAATCAATTTCCTTTTATATCATAGGTAAAGATCTGAAGCACATTCACACACCAATTTCAAGAAACATCTCCTTCGAAGTCTGTCTCATGCACATTTTCACACCCAAGTGTGTGCAAAACAACCCCATTAAAACTCACATTGCAACTGAATAGGCCATCAGAAAATAACAGACTATGGGGCAAGAAAGCACCATGATGCAAACCAGATCAGTAATCTGCATTAATTCAAACATAGCCAGATTGTCCACTGAAAGGAGAACAAGTAAATCTAGAGACCAAAAATTAATAGCCAGAGAGACGGATGCAACGGCAAACAGTTGGCCACAGTTGTTACTGAAACGCCAATAAATTCGCACACTTCCTGCATTAAATATTTTAGTATCTCACAGCAAGAGGAAATACTATTGAAAATTCTGTCCCTTGCCTTCTCTAATATTTGCCAAAAAGGTCGACAAACACACTGCTACAGAATGTTTATAAAACAAAGGAAAACATTTCTAAACACAATTATTTTCTAGTAGAAAATAATAAAAATTATAGTCAGTCAAGGTAAACAATGGAGAATTTCTGTCATTCACATGAGGCCAAGCAGGGGCAATCCTTCCAATTAATTTTTTTTTTAACAGGTTAGAAAAGTTTAAAGGATCACATTAAATCCAAATCTAACGCACACCAAACTGTCTCCCAGGATAAGCAGCAGGGATGTTCTTCCCTCATCAATCTGCTTGTTAATCCAGATCATTTAATAAGGATGCGGATTTGATATATGTGGAGTGTATCGTGTAACTTCACCACAAAGGCAATAGCTTCTTTCTTCACTAAATTGTTAAAATTATCTAAGTTTCAGCAGTCCAGCGAGGCAAACAAAGCAGCATCGGGAATCACAGCTCCCTCACTGCAAAGGGCACTGAGCTTTGCTGCTGAACTCGTTTCCACAGCGCTCACTACAACACAGCCGCTCCACAGCACATCGCTCGCAGTGAGGCTTCAGTGCCTGAAAAACCTCACAAGAGGTCTGACAAATTCGGTCCCAGTAAGCAAACCCCGTCCCTTGGTAAGGTCTCTAAAAGAACTCAGCAATATTTAAAATAAAGCATGCAGCAGAATGCACTGGAAAGGGAACAAAAACAAAGGCTCCCGACTGCATCTGGACCAAATCTGACCTTTGTTGGTCTATTTCTAGTAATTCACAGATGTTACACACTGCTTCGGCAACAGGATTGGCCTGTGGGCTCAAACCAGTGACAGGTTCAGTGTTACGATGAAATATTAACAAAAACTCACTGATAAAGGCTAACGGTGCCGCATGGCACGTGCCCGTGAGCCCGGACCGACGAGCCCAACAGCCACCGAGCAGTGGAATATATTCCCATTTTTTCCAGTCAACACCTGCACAGTTCTAGGTACATCCTGATGTCTTCACCTGACATCTGCAGTATGGGACCTTCAAAATTTCAATTAAAAAGTAAAACCAAAACCCCATCAGCACTTAATTCCTGGGTTTCTAGAGAATACTAATGCACATTTCACTGAAGGGGAAATTGTTCTGGTTCAGACAAACTAGGAAAAGCAAAACCCCATTAAACTGGCCCCAGGTTTTTAAGTGAATTTGATCTGGTTATTCTTTGTCAGCTAGAGCTGTGGTGAAGTCAACACAACTCCTCTAAATTCAGGGTTATTATCTCTCACTCCCAGCTCAAGCTTCAAGGCAGAGGAAAACATGAAATTCTAGAAAGTATTTTCAGCAGAAAAAAACCCCAAAAACTACCAGCCAGTTCACATAAAACATGTTGGTACAAGAAATGATGCATCAGAGAAAACTCCTTACAGAAAACACATTTCAGGGCAGAGCCACGTCCAGACAGCACTACTAATGCTACATTCCAAAATGAAACGCGAACGCATGCACAGAGCTCACGGCAGGCCACCATCAGAGGTGTCACACCTCACAGGGGCACCGGCAGCTCCGGTGTCGGCTCTCAGCAACCTCCACACTCACAGCTCACACAACTCTCTGAGATCAGCAAATCATTTAAATGCCATTATGGGAAAAAAGGTGCATTCCAAGGAATCTGAGCAGCCATTAAAACAACTGAAGTTGTTTCCCCCATAATCTGCACATTAACAATATTTGAGAAGTTCCTGATCCTGCTGTGTTTTGGGGAGCCTGCCCCTTCTTCCATGGCCGGCAGTGAAGCCAGACCCTCTGGTCCCGGCACTGGCTGAGAGAGGAAGGCAGTGGACACAGTGCCCAGCACTGCACCGAGGGGAACCTGCTCCTCGACACCCACTGCCCCTTCCTCCACCTCCCCAGCACCTGAGGAGCCACCAATGCCAATCGCAGCAGTGTCACATTGGGAATATCCCACGGCAGGTGTAGTTCAGAAGCCCCTAGCAACGCCTGCAGTGGGGAGGACCCTGGGTGTAATGCTCTCGTGACACTGCCCAGCCCCAGAACGGCGCCCACTCCCCAGCATGACATTCCGCGTGCCAAGGAACTGCCTGATTTCGGAGGAGTGTCTGGAGCCTGCACGTCCACCAGGATACTGGGTTGCTGCAGGAACAAACAGCAAAGTGCAAATCCCAGCCGACTGAGAAGGTTTAAATTCTCAGTCCACAACTAAAGAAAGCCTTTTCTTAAACAGTTTCAAACTCAGGGGTATGGCAATGTAAAGTTAAATCATTTCTACTGACAGAGGTGAACAGCCTGTTTTGTTTCACCCCTTGTATCTTCATCATTTCCAACAACAGTTAAAGTAAATTCTCTGTGAGTCTGTATAAATTTCCTCATCCGAGGAACCAGCCCATTCAAATCCCTCAAGTGACTAAAGCATGAACCAACCCGAGCGCCTCTGCATTGTTGTGGAACTGGTTTGCTATTTCATGTTAAGCCTCTGAAATACTAAAACATATCCTTATATAGGAACACTGATTAAATGGTTTTCCTTCCAAGTGATGAATTGTTTTAACAGCAACATTGTGGTTATCGCGACCAGAAAGCAATTACTTCTTTCACTAGCTGTTACTAAGAATAGCTGTGATCAAAGTGACTGGAGGAGTGCTGTTAAAAGACGCTGCAGAAGCATCACTCCGGATGACACACACACACACAAAATATAGATCATTTTAAGCCAAATTACACTTTTAATAAATGTGCTGTTCAGAATTAAATCACTGCTCAGAATTTTTTTTTTCATCCATGAAATCAAGGTCTATGGAGTAAGTTACTCTTTTAAAATCTGTTTCTAAACACAGCACAGTGTGAATCTGTGTATCTCCGTGTGTGTGTGTGTGTGCGTAAAAGTGCACACGTAACGGGGTGCATGTGGTGTGAGAGAACATATATACGTGCTTGAGCCTGCCAAGGCAGAAGTGACAGGAACTGTGATTTGTGCTAACTAGCTATTGATCCAGTCAGATCTAGATGTTGTGTACAAGAAACAATAAAAGAGAAGGGGCCAGGAAGGATGCTGGGTGCAACTCCATTTAAAAATGGAAAAGAAGGGCCCCAAACAAACCAATTTATGTCCTTGCCTGGGTGAAGCATGGAGAATGCTGATGGGCTTCTTCGGGTCTGCCGTGCATGCTAAACACTCTGCTCGAAATGAGAGTCTCCTGCGCTGGGCATTAAACATGAACAAAGAGACAAACCGTGGGGGCTAGGATTCACGCTTCAGAAAGCCAAAGCTGCAAAGCCAACCAGAACCAGGGTAGGAAACAGCCCAGTTTCCAAAACAGCTCCCTTCTAATTTCCCCAACAACTTTCTTGGCAAAATTACTAAATGTGGAGGGCTGTAAAAAGTCAGTCTGTACTACCAGAGGTAATGAAAACAATTTCAAACTACACGGCAGTACCAATGTATCAACCTTCCTAGGCATAAATAATGACTTTATATTGTGTAAATTGCACACACGTACTTCCAGCACACCAAAACTCACCCGCCTGCCCTCAGATAGCAGGTACAGCACGTGCACCCATTGTAACATTCACACATATAGCCAGGCAGGTTGTAAGATAGCGATTTGATAAGATAAAACAGAAACCAATTGAATCTATAATCATCCTTATTTTAAACAGCTTTTATAATAGAGGGCTTTCCATTAAAATATTTTTTTCCTGAGCCTGAGGAATTATGATGCCCTCTGGACAAAAGGAAGGATCAAAAATGACAAGTAATGTTGAAATTAAACATCTGTCAACTAAGCAAGTTTTACACTAACAGACACAGAGCCTTGTTTTAAATTGGCTTTCAATTAAATGAAAAAAAAAATCTGTTACAAGCTGTTCAGTTCAGTATCATGCTGCTGTGGGCTCCAAATGCAAGCAGGGGGCACCTGGATCCAAAGGGGCAGCACTACCACCAGATGCACGTTTTTGTGGTTTAGGAAAACCTCAGTCAAAGTTCTGGGAAAGTGGCTGGAAGGCTCGGCTGCCACCAGGCTCCGTGGGAGCCCCCTTCTGCAGCACCCCAGACCCAGGAGCTCAACTGGGGCTCACTGGGAGCCCCTCTGCTCAGTACCCCCACCTGCCCATTTCCCAGGAGGCAAGGCTGGGACAAAGCTGGCAGCAGAGATGCCATGGGGCAGTTGTCACCCAGGCCAGTCAGGCAGCAGGCGCTTTGTCCCCGGCACTGGCCCCCCCAGCAGAGCCACTCAGCATCCTGCAGCCCCAGTCCAGGGTGGGAAGGTGCCTGGCACCCACCAAGGGTGAAGTGGACGTGGAGCCGGTGTGTGCCCAGAGTACCAGGGCTGCAGCCTCAACATGATCCCTCCCCTGAGCAGCCCACAACCCCCCGCTACCCCTGTGCCAGCACCCATGTGGGACAACCAATACCTTCTTTGCTGGGGTTCGGGGGCTTGGGCTTCTCCCAGGGTGCCATGGGCTTGTCCTCCTCCTGCCCCTCCATCAGGGCCTTCTCTCCGGGCAGGTACCAGGTGGAGTTGTGCTCCGCCATCAGGGAGTCCAGGTCAATGGTGCTCATGGTGCCCTTGACACCCTCAGAGCAACAGCTGCCCAGGTCACTGTCCCCATTCTGCCCCGCACACTCCCCCTTCTTGCTCTTCAGCCCCAAGGGCTGGTCTTCCGAGATGCTGAACTGCTGCCGCTGGAGCTGGATCTGTGCCTGCAGGATCTCCAGGGGGTGGATCTCATCCTGCGCCGAGGTGCTTGTGGGGGTCCGCACCTGCTCCATGCTTGGCGTGCCAGGGTGAGCGCCCGCAGTGGTGCTGAGCCCATAGCTGTCGGGGGTCGAGGTAGATGTACTGAGAAGGCCAAGGGCCAGGGGCTTCTGTCCATTGAGAAGTGCGTGCTCCCCACGGGGCAGCTTAGGCGAACCACCCAGCAGCGGGCTGCGGGTGGGCTTGGAGGTGGCATTGTCGGAGCTGGAGGACACCTCGTCCTCATTGCCATAGCTGGTGCTGACCTCGTCGGGAAAGTCCACGTGCGGGGAGCTGCCGTCTGACTTGGTCACGCTCTGGATGCCACTGTCCAGGGAGGACATCAGGTCGGGCTGCTCCGCCAGCAACAGTTCACTGCCCTTGCCCCAGGACGGTGAGGTCAGGGGCTTATCATGAGGGGTGCCTCCACCGCGCTCAGCGCCCGCTGCCCCCGGAGGGCCCCCAGCCGCCACCGGCACTGCCGGCTGCCCCGGGCTGACACCGGCTCCCCCACCCTCTGCAGTTGAGAACTTCTCAAAGAACGTGCCGGGGCTAACATGCCCACTGTCCCGTTTCCGACGACCCCGACCCCGTCCGCCACCCGTCTTCCCCTCAGCACCAGTCACCGGCTCCAGCGCATAGCCAGGCGAGAGGCTGCTCTCCGCGGGAAGCAGCGGGGCAGCACCCGTCGCTTTGCCTGCACCACCCCCACCCACTGGCGGCCCTGCTGGGAAGTAGTCCGGGGCAGCAGGTGGTGGGTCAGGCTCAGCCTGGCTGAGCTTGCGCTTGGCCTCAGCCGGGCTCTTCTTGTTGAAGGTGACGTTGAGGTTGGGAGCGCCCAGACTCGCGATCATGTTCTGGCAGGCAGTGGAGAGGGCAGCCAGGCAGCTCTGCCCAAAGACATTGTCCTTGCTGGCTGCCTTGCTGAAGGAGCCCAACGAGAGGGCACCCAGCTTGCTGGCAGCAGGCCGCGGTGGGGGTGGCGGGGGAAACTCGGGCGGAGGTGGTGGGTAGGCCCCTGGCGAGGCACTGAGGGCTGGTGCGGCCCCATGGGCTGATGGCTGCCGTGCCGCTGCCGCAAAGGGAAAGCCAGACTGAGCAGCAAAGTCGGCAGGGCCTCGGCGCTCAGTGGGGGTATTGGGCAGTGCCACGCCGCTACCTGGAGACTGCAGTTGCGACAGGCCGCCCATGGTGGGTGTGAAGGGCGGGTGAACTCCGGGCGACGGCAGGGCCTGCGCTGGCCCCTCGCCTGCCATCCGCAAGGGCTCCTGCAGCCCCAGCCCACTGGCACCCGGCCGGAAGAGCACGGCAGGGCCACCCGGCTGCAGGCCCAGCTCATGAGGGGCTGCCTCAGCCGGCATCCCTGGCGCTGCCAAGCGCCTCGGCAGCAGCTCCCCAGGTGGCGGCGGACCTGCGAACCAGGCATTGTCGGGAGCCAGGTGTGGCGCCGGCGGATCGAAGCTGCGGCCGCCACCGGCCTCCCGCTCGAAGGCAGGCGGGGGCAAGCTGCCGGGTGCGCCCACCTCGCCATGATGCCCCAGCTGCTGCAGACTGGGCGGCCGTAGGCGCTGCTGGCTTCGCGAGGCCATCTGCTTCATCACCAGTGCCGCGTTCTGGCGCTGCGCCAGCGCCGGGTGCTCAGGGCCGCCATGCGGCAACGGGCCCCCAAAGGCCTCAGGTGCCGGTGGAGTGAACTCGCCCGGCAGGCCAGGGTAGGCCGTCGGGGAAAGGTGACTCTCCATGGCTGGGCCGTGCATGCCACCACCCCAGGAGGCACAGCGCTCAACGCCGGGAGTGCCGGGGAAGTCAAACCGCGGCCTCTTGGCGACGCTCACGTAGGGGGCATCGAAGTGCTGCAGTCTTTGATTTGGTGGCTGTTGCGGAGGAGGGTGCTGCATATTAAACACGGGGTCGGTGTAGGGATGCATATTCCTGTTCTCCAGTCTGTGAATAGGGTATTCAAACTGTGCATGCTGGTTCTGCATTATGGGCCCATTGTCCTGCAAGTTAGAGTTGGGAGCGTTGGCTTCTGTTTGCTGTTGCCTAGGGATGGCTGGCGGGCAGGAGTTCTGTCTAGCCAGCAAGCCCGGCGGCTGCTGTGGTGGTTGCGGTGGCGGTGGCTGCTGCTGTTGCATCAACGGGTGCCTGGCACTGGCCCCCGGCTCCAAGCTGGCCGACATCTTCCGCGCCCCCCCGAAGCGCTCGAAGAAGACGCCGTGCTGCTGCGGCGGGTGCGCCTTGGCCACGGCCATGCCCGGCGCACGGGGCAGGGCGGGCGCCCCCGCGAAGCTGCCGCCTGCCGGCACCTGCCGCCCGCCGCCGTAGTGCGGCAGCTGCCCCTCCGGCTCCGACGGGGAGAAAACGGGCAGCTCGAAGTGGCTGGCGGGGCCGTCGCCAGGGTAATTGTATTCCAGCGAGTCCACGCCGCCCTGCGCCGGCAGCCGCCGCGGCTCCAGGCCGTGCGGCTCGGAGGAGCCGGCCGCGGGCAGCCCGTGGAAGGAGGCGGCGCGGTTGGGGGACTGGTCGAGGGGCAGGCAGGGCGCCGGCACGGCGTGGCTGGCGGCGCCGGCGCCGTGGTGCTGGAAATCGGGCAAGGTCCCGGGGCGCTGCTGCCCGAAGCCCTCGCCGCCCTGGCCCTCGGCCATGTGCTCGTAGCCGTCGGCGAACGCCGTCTGCCCGCCCAGCGCGCCGCTGTAGCCCAGAAGCCGCCCACCGTGCACGCAGGAGGAGCCGGGGTCGGGCCCGAAGCCGCCGCCGAAGTGCGGGGGGTGCTGGTGCGGGTGGGGGGCGCCGCCGGGGCCGCCGTGCGGCTGCTGTCCGCCGAAGAAGCCGTGCACCGGCGGCTGCATGCCGCCGCCGTGCAGGTCGGCGGGGCCGCGGCCCGGGAAACCGTAGGCGTCACCGGCCAGGCTCATGTTCATGCCCAGAAGGGGCGGCTCGCCCAGCGCGCCCAGGGCCGGATCCGCCGCCGCTGGGCCGCCACCGGGGAAGGCCGGCGCCTTGAAGTGCGCGCTCATGCTCAGTCCAGGCTGGCCGAAGCCCCGCTCCGCCTGCCCGCCGCTCCGGCCGCTGCTCTGCGGCTCGAACTGCTCCAGCCCGAACATCCTGCGCGGCTCCTCAGCAGGGCATGGCTGCTCCACGCCGCTCCGCCGTCCCGCTGCCCGCCGTTCCCCACTGCTCCGCTCCCCGCCACTCGGCCGCCCCCGCTCACATCCTGCCGCGCCGCCGGCACCGGCCGCTCGCCCGCGCTCACCCCGCCGCTCTCCGCTCGCTGCTGCCCGAGAGCCGACGGGGCGGCGCGCCGCCGCTCACAGGCTCCG
>WBMZ01007138.1:0-124121 GCA_013400975.1 Atrichornis clamosus | reverse complement strand
CCCCGGGGCGGTCCCGCCGCTGCTCCCGCCGCCCCCGCGGGGCCGCGGGCCGGGCACAGCGGGAGCCCGCGGGGGCTCCTCGGGACCCGCCGGAGCAGCCCTGCAGGAACGAAGAGTTGTGCATAAGCATACGCGGGCATAGGGCAGGAGAGCGGCGGGGCCGGGCAGGGGGCACCGTGCAGACCTGCGCCTGCCCTGGGAATGAGCAGGAACGTTGGCTTTCCCTGCCTCTACGCTTGTCGGCTTTATTGTCGGGCTTGTGGAGCCAAAACAGGGTGTTGAGACTGACCAGGGGCACCGCGGCGTGTGTCAGGTGTTTGTTTTCTTTCCAAGGGACGCAACAAATATTTTCTGTTAGTGCTACTGTTACTGACGGAAGAAACTTACAAACATCTTCCCATTGAATTTTTCGCGAGGGAAGACGTTCCCCCAGCGTTTTGTTACAAGTCTGTGAGATGCAACATCTATTCTGTTCAGTGCGTGATGGAATAAAATGAGTTTGGATGAAAAGACAGAGTAGTATTTTGGAGATGTACTTGGGTCAACTTGGTGTGAATCAACAAGTATCTGACACTTAAAAATAAGTGGGATATTGCACTGGGCTCAGTACTAGTGAAGAATATTGCTATCCAAGGCCGATTTCAGTTTCACTTGTTTTAATATGTGCTTGCATTGTGTCATTTTTTTGTAGAATCAGGTTGAGTTCTGACAATTAAGGGCTTGCTTGAGTAAATGCCAACTAATGTTTAAAGCTTGTTCATTAGATTAAATCCTGCTGTAGTTGATAGTGTAGTTGTCAGGCTGAAAGTAAATATTATGATATAAACAATTAATTTGGTTCAGTAAGTGCTAATACAGTAAGCAGAAACTGATATTTGTCAATCAGATTAAGTTTTAATATCAGAATTCTACATATTGAATGAAAATTAATATTTAATGGAAAGTTATTCAATTAATACTGTTTAGCTTCCAGGGTACCATGTTGTGCATGATAACAGTTTCGCTGCATGCAGTCACAACTAGAATCAGTTTTGCAGACAGAAGAGGATACAAACAGCATTCTTTGACTTGGGTTTGGTTTGCCATTCTCCCATCTGCTCTCCCAAGCTACACACTGAAGGACCAGCCCTGTCCACTTAGAGCACAGTGCTGAAACTGATGAATTAAGAAGAGCCCAGTGCCCCTTTTGCACCAACCCTTTCCACTTTCTGTTTCCACCTGCCTGCGGCTGAAGCCACTAAAAGATGTGGTTGTAGGAGGTATGGTATGCACAGACTGCTGACAACCTCCACGTAGGGCTTCACCATCGTTCTCCTGTGACTACTTTGTAAATTGAGGGAGCGTAATGGGTTTATTGAAGAAATATTAAAAAAATGAGGGATAGAGGAGCCAAGTGTGTTGTCTGTATGCATCTCTGTGCATGTGACACGGTGAAAGTTGACTTGCAGTGTGGTCCTCAGACTCTCTGAAGCACAGATTGCTGCTCCGTGGGAAGGATGAGGAAACACGTTGGTTTCCTGAAGTGAACCAAGATCACCTCCTGCAAGGCTGAGGTTACAGAGCATCGTTTCGCTCCCTGTCTGGGCGGCTGGAGCGGAGCTGAGCTGGAAGAGGAACTCGCTGGCTGTTAATGATCCTCCCACGTGTTCTGAGCGTGAGCGTTGTTGTCAGACACCACGGGCGCAGTCGAAGTGGGGAGCTTTTGAGCTGTGAGGAAAGGAGACCCTCGATCTGTAGCACAGTGCTGCTTTTGCTCTACCACGGGCAGCAGAAGATAGAGCTGTGTGAAATACCTTGATTTGTACTGTGGTTTTTTAAAGTCGTAATTTCTTGCTGTTCTCTTTTTTTTTTAATTAACTGCAAAGCAATGCAGAGAAACAGTCAGAATCTGTAGTGAGATGATTTTAATCCTGGTGGTTTTGCTTGCGGACAGACCCTCAGCTGGAGTAACATGAAAGTAGCCCTATTAGTATTGGTGAAGCTGTGCTGCCTTGCGCCAGTTGACTTTCTGATCCGCAATGTTAGGGGAGCACAATAGAGAGATTAACTTGTTAAGCATCTTTAATGATGATTAGAAATTACAGTATGATTAAATTTTTATTAAGCAATTGTCTGGGGTTCTAATAACAGTCGATAATTTAGGCAGGACATTAATTTGCAGGTACCACAATACAAATACATGTGATTTTAGTCATATTCCAGATAGTGAAATGGGGATTAGCAGAGACAGAAAAACTGGGTGTTCTGTAACTCTGGCTGTGAAAGTCTTTCAGTGTGGGGTCTCCTGCTGCAGAACCATGCGGCAGCATCTTCTCTCTCAGATGCAAATTTATCCATTTTTCCACTGATCTTTTTCTTAATGGAGAGTTTGAGTTAGGGAAGTTCATGGGAGTAAGAGCAGTTTGCAGCCTTTCATGCCTAGGGCTCACGGGAACTGCAGTGAAAGGGACCGAATTTGTGGTGTGGGTATGGCCACCTCTGTGGACTTCTTGGCCTGTGTTAGATCTAAACTGGTAATTCTTTTTGGTGAAGGTGTTTGCCTATAGCTGCAGCTGGCCATCACACAGACAAAGCTGAGGGGCTGTGTGAAGAGGCTGCTTCCTCTCCCTGTGTACTTAGCCTTGGGAGCGGGTCTGGTTCTTTGTAGACTGAAGCACTTTGTTGGTTTCTCGTACTCTGGATGACGAACTGAAGTGTGAAACACAATACAGGTGTGTGGGAAGCTCATCTGCATTGGCACAAAGCATCTCAGTTAATTTATTTCCTCCTGAAATAAGATTGGCATATTAAATGGGGTTTAAGAACAAAAAAATTGTGGGGGTGTAGCAAGCATTTCATAAATTACTGCTTGCAGCAAAGTAACTTAGTGCCATGTCTGTTTTAAATGTATGTAATTTTGGAATGCAAACTTTGCCCATAACTGTTGCTACTTTGAGGTCAAATTTTGCTTGAGTGCAATACGTGAAGTGCTGATTCTTGAATTAGACAGGATGGGAGGAAAATCTAAAACTCTTAATGAGTTTAGGATTTTTTTCTTCCTGAGACATTACTTGGTCTTGGGTGACGAGTTCCAGTCTGGCTCAGTCTGAGGGGTGAGCAGCAACTTTCTGCCATGGTCAGGTGATGTGAAATGGACCGTTTGCATCCTTTCAGTTCTTCCCAGTGAGGTATCCCTAGATGGAAGGAGCACCCTGGGGAGTATAGGCAAAGATGTGTTGCCAAAATGCCACAGACTCATAAGTCAAGATAAATCATGAGATTTTGGAGTTTATCTTGAGTTGATCTAGAGGGAAGATTCCTTAGGATGCATTTTTGGCTATGTTTTAAGATTTTGTGAATCCTTAGGGTTTTATTCTTATATTTAATTGAAAAAAGTAACTGGGTTGTTGATGTAATCCCTAAAGCTCCTTTTGGTGGTTTGTTTTTAAGCAGAGAGCCCAAAATACGAAGGTGTGGAGAACAACATGTCCTCAAAAGGGCTTCTCCTAGAGCTGTGCAGAGAGATGGTGGGACACGAGAGAAAGGAGTAGCCGGGGCTTAAGACATTACTCTTGCAACCACAGCAGCTTGTGAGGGGTACTCTCAGCCTATGGCTAATCCAAGAGATAAAAAACATTGGCATTTTAACCTGAAGAAAGATTATTCATTAAGCTCTCTTTACTTTTAGTTTGTAATGAGGCAACAGCAAATTTTATGTCGTATTCATGAGGAATTGTAACTCAGCCCTGCGTCTGGGCTCTTGGTTTAGGCAAGTGCATGGGGTTCTGCGAGTTGTTTTTGGTTTGTATGTGTTTGTTTGACTTGGGAGTTAAGTGGAGATAAATCATTCTCCTGTTTCAACCAGACATTCTGAGAACCAAATAATTTGTTGCCTAGTCTTACTTTTGGACTCAAGTTACTTAGATGTGGGTAAATTTTTTTGATGCTGCCCAATCCATATTCCTGAAAGGAACTGGATTTCTGAAGTTGATAATCTGGTTATTCTTTTCTTTAGCTTTCACACAGTTTTGAAATTGATTATTAAAAAAAAAAAATCTACTTCGGTGTTTTAGATTTCAAAATAATTCAACTTGAAGTCCAAAAGTTGTGTTTTATTGCTGCAACTCTGCCCTTCATTACAATACAGATTATCCAGTAAACTAAAAAATCAATTTAACAGCATCCTGGGGAGTAAATGGAGTGTTCTAGTGATGGAGGTTATAATGAGCTCTGATGTTTCTGGTATGCAAAAAAGTAGTCTTCCTTCTAAAATAAAGTTAAAAAAAAAGGTTTCAAAAATAGAACACTCATTAGCTAATGGGAGATTTACATTGCAGATCTTTTTCTTCTGGTGTTTTCATAGCTTTTGTACTGCAGAATTGGTCCTTAATTCAATCAAACTGGTGTGAGATGCCAATGCCTCTTGAATTGTTCTGTGATAATGTTTTGTCCTTCAAGACTGTGTACTGAACAGTAACTAGCATTGAAGAAATGTCATTATTTTTATATTTCTAATATATAGGTATAGGGCATACAAAAGATTTCATTTAGGGCTATCTCTTCTATCACACAATAGTTATTTAAAATTTGCATATGTAGCTTGTGGTTAGTTCCAAATCATTTTTTCAATAGAATAATGTTTCCCCATGCCGTTAATAAAAATGCAAAACAAAAGAGATATTGCTGATTTCTGTAATACCATATGGTGTTGCTGATTTTTCGTACCAGTAAGGAAAATTGCAATAGAGATTAGGTAGCAAAGGAAAAAAAATAGCCTTTTCAAAACAGTCAAGGCAAAATAACCCTGTTGATGTAGTGATTATTGTTATTAAGAGGACAGAAATGGGGCTGTCATTATGAAGATATATTCAGAGATTATGCTTAAATGGTTGTGAAGATCAGATATGTGTGTCGTTTAGAGTAATTTTGGGGGCCTTACTGCTTCATAACTGACAAGCAAGAATGGAAAATGCGTTAATTCAGTGCTACCTGCAGAAATTACAATGTTATTAAAATTTGCGGTGGAAAAGAGAAAGAGGGATCTTGAGTTTTAAGAGATTGGAATTTAGATTGCAGGTCTTCTTGTGGATCTCTGGCAGATTTTCCAGTCTATCTATAGCAAAGTGTCTTTGCTGGCCAGCAGTATTTAGAGATGGATGAATCAGCTCAGGATGAGCTGTTCTGTCTCGCCAGCTCTGTGGAGAGCAGAGATGCTGCCTTGGGTGCAGAAGTGTGCAGATACCAACCCAAGCCACAGTCTTCTCTGACTGTAGGACTGTGCTCAATAAAGACTATGTGGGAAAGAAATCTGCAAAGTCAGAGGTGCTCCTTCACCATTCCGTAGGATAATTTGTGCAAAAAATTAGATTTGCTGGGCGATACAGGCAAAAAATTTGACATTCCAGAAATCGTGGGTGGGCGCTTGCTCTATAAACCATTGGTACAGTTTACTTCTGCTAACAGTGTTTTCTTTGTTCAGCTGTAAAGCATTTCCTGTCACCCCATCTCTATCTATCATTCTGTCAAGTGAGGAAAGCAAAAATTTTATGAGGCTGCATTTGTACACTTTATTTACCTTCTGATTATTACCCAAGTAAGATAGATGCACATTGTTAGCAAAGAAAAAACTTTAAAAAATAATCATTCATCATCTTCCTTTGTTTAAAATAAAAATCCACATGAAAATTAATGGACTGAATAAACCTACATGGACCGTGCACTTTTTGTCTCTTACAGGAAGAACTACTTTGTCACAAAATGTTACAGGATTTGTTAAGATCTGGTCTTTAATTTGCAGAAGTTACATGGTTTGAAAATGCAGGATGAAATGGGGAATGACAATTTTTTAGCAAGAGCTATTTCAGACTTTATTTAGGACAGTCAAAATTTCAAATGGATCTCAGTTTTATTGTTTACATGGATTAGTAGCTGTAGTCATGCAATCTGTAATGAATTAGAAGCTGTTTTCAAGATAGATGTAATTTCCTTTTTTTTGTACCCAAAGCACGCTGGTCTTCCTTGAGCAAAGCCATCTGCACAGGGAGAAAGAGAAATCCTTTGTTTTGAATACTCTACATATTGATGAATGTTTCTAAACTTTCTGCTTTCTCTGCCATATTTTTAGCTTTTGTTTCCATTTTCCTGTCTGTAGGATTTCTGTCGTATGGTTTCAATCCTGCTTTTCACGCTGAGGTGTCTCTACCTCTCTCACAGCTCCTGTAACTACTGTATTTTCTCTGCGGAGCTGTGCTGAGCTTTGTATTGACTTCTCAGTTAGTGTTGTTTAAATGTAAATGAATCCTGGCATTGTGCTGGTGCTACCCCCAAGTCTTTCAACAGCTTATAAATTCAGATTCCGTTCTGTAGGGAGCATCTGAAATCCCCCTTAGAGAAAAGTGGTACTTTTTCTGTTATAAGTAGCAAGTGTGCTGCCTTCCCTGTAACCCAGCAGGTACTGTGAGGTGTAATCAGTTGGGTCAAATTAGGAGCCTCTATTAGCTTGCATCTGCCCTGGATGTGTATGTGTTGCTGTTTTGTTCAAGGACAGCTCATAGTGTTCATTTCAAATGCTTAGATTTGGGCTGCTGCAGGTTTTTCTCATCTAAATGTCAACTGCATGTGACAAGTAGAATAATATAAAATAATTGTAATTTTTTCTCTAATCAAGCAAAAGGGGTGTTGAATTGTTTAATTACTGGCTTTGCCAGCATGCAGATGGAAAGGCTTTTCAGGTAAGTTGCTCATTCAAAATGCCTAAAACGGATAGTAATTAACAACTGGCTCTTCATTGGTATGTTAATTATGCTGCCATTTGTCCTGGTGCCTGTCGTTCTTTAAATGTTCAGTTATACTGAACTGAAGCGTTCACTTCCTGGCAAACACAGAATGTATCAGAACAGTTTGACTCTCAGATATATGCAAATATTTTATGGGAAGAGGCATGCCAGTAAATCACTGAGCTGCGAAGAACAAAAACACTGCATATTTGTATTCCTCAGAGGTAAAAGCAAAACCTGTTTCAGAGGAACATGCAGGCCTGATTTTGAAAAATGTTCTCTAATACTTCCCCAATACTAATCCAGAACACAATTCTGCGCAAGTAGGTAATTTTAGGAACTTGTTACTGCTGGCGCTTTCTATTAGTGGTGGTAGGTGGACATCTGAGTGCTGTTAAATGCCCTTGAAATGTATATATTTTAAAACTGTATTGCCTGTAATATCTGGATGGAAAATTCAAACTAAATTGGTAATGCTTTTAAAAGTTGGAATAGAACTGATTCTTTTGAGTGCAAGAAGAATTAAAGTAACTTCTTATGAATAGATCACATCAGTGGTCTCAGATCTTATTCAATTTACTATTTAATTCTTTTGAGAACAGAGGTTGTCTGTTTTCTGGACTGTGCTTTGCAGAGAGCATCCCCAGTCTCTACACACTGCTGCAATGAGTAAAAACAGGCTGCATCTGGTACGTCTCCAAGTCAGTCAGTAATGTCCTGAAGAGGGGCAGGCTGCTAAAGTTAAGTGGCTGACCAGCATGTGAGTATGAGGCTGATATTTTAATTTGCTGAGGTTCTGCCACATGGAAAGTGGTTAATTGGCCCAAAGCAAGTGGCCCTCAACACGTGGCACTAATCAACCCCTGAAATGAGGTGCTGATTGTAGCAGTAGCTGTGGGTGGTGGATTATAGCTGTAAAATTAACTATAAAATGGCACTAGCTGCTGTGTGTCACTGCCCTCTGTGTCACGTTCCATCTTTCGATGGACAAAAAGCTTTATTGCTGTTGGTACAGCATGATCATGGCTGAGCTGGATTTCCATTGTATAGTGTCCAGTGAACTTGCTAGAAAAGTTCCTTGCTCAGTTTTGAGTTCAGCTTTAAACACTTAAGCTTTCCTAGCTATCAGTACTTTAGTTTGAAATGCTAAATTCTTGTGTTTCCAACCACTGAGAGGTGGCTCCTTTAGCATCAGTCCGTGGAGGTTGCCCTGTGAGAGAGCTTGGGAAAAGAGTGGTTGGTCTGTTGACTACTCCTGTGAGTCCTGTTCATGTCATAGTATATGGGGACACCAATGTTTTCCTTGGATTTAATATTTTTTTTAAAGCACCTTTAAGAGATCCCCTGGCCCTCTGCATATAGCAAAATATTCTGCACTTTCTGTCATGAGTAGTGATTTGGCCAGTAGGAAACAAGGCTGTATAATAAAAACTTGTCTTTATTTTAATGTAGGAATTTAGTGTAGCAATATAATGGCAAATTATTGGAACTATGTAAAGGTTTCAGTGTTTCAGAGATAAGAGTTCCTCTGCTAATTTTTTTTTAATGTTTTCATTTAAATAGGCAATATTTCTGGTTTATGGAAAAAAGAAAAAGAAAAGTTTATTTTGCTGTGCAGTCAGGTCTGTGGGAACAGCAATTGCTTCTTAGCTGCAATGTGTTTTTGCTTACCAGTGAAAGTTTGAAATATGCATTTTCATTGTTGAAATTAAAGTAAATGAACCAGCAGTAAGAAAAGTACAGGAGCATTTTCAAACTCTCTTATGGGGACTGGAAAATAAGAATACTTTCTAACTGCATATCCAGCAAAGGGGACAGTGGACTACTGGAATTAAGAATGTCTTTAGTGAATTAACAATCTTCCTCAAATGCCACATGTTGAGGCCTCCACAAAGCAAATTTTCTAGTTTTCCAAAATAAGTCTTTAAAATTGTGTAATGTCTGTAGATTCCCTCCCATCTATGAATTAGGGTTGGCCCAAGTGAAATTATTTCTCTGGAACTGGATTCTCACTAAGAACAAAACGTTCTAGATGAGACACATCCTATCATAAGTAGTCCTTTACAGACATTTTAAAATCAAGTATGAAATTTCCATTAAGGGTACTTACAGAATAAGACAGCACTAGAGAATTTTCTTCCTTCTTTGTTGTTGATGATGATTGTGAAGTACTTGGGTGTATATGAGTCTTCGTGCTCCGTGTAGTTTATTCATGCTTGAGCTTTGGTTCTTGAACGATCACAGCTGTTGGGTTGTTTTTCTTCTGAATTAAACCTGAGTGTTCCTGGACTTTCTGTACTCTCTGATGTCTTCCTGATGCACTCAATGAACCTGTGTCTTTCTGAGATGTACTAGTCTTTTACTTAAGTATATCTTTATACTCTTTCACTCTTCAGACAAGCTGACATCAGACGTTTCCAAATTGTTTCCTGACTCAAGACTTAATCATATTTTGTTTAGTGGTGTCCTCCTCCTTCTGCTTCAGAACCCTTTGGTTCTGAACTGTAGATGGGACTGAGGCTTACCATGGTCTTTAATGTTTTAGTGAAAGCTGCCACTCTCAATATCTTTGCTCTCTGGAGTGTTCCCTCCTGTCACTTGTATTTCTCCCTCCAGGTGCCATGCATATTTTAAAAAAAGGAGGCATGTAAATACGTAAATAGTGTTTGAGTTAGGCAGCTGTAGGATGGCACTGTAAAACAAAGTCTTAGTGCTAATGTACAATACCTGAATTAAAAGATGTGTGGTTTTACTCGCTGGCATTTTGGTTGAGTAGTATCAGTTGGAGATGTGTGAGTGGGTGGAAAGAACAGTAACGTGAAGTTCATGCTGAATGATGTTTTACTGGAGGAAAGCTATTCATTAGTCTCAGAGCTGGTACATGCCTCTTTATTCCTTCTCTAAAGTAGTATCTGATGACTTTGATGAAAAGGTTGATATGACATTAAGGAATTGGTTCTGCCTCACCTACTGATGTGCAAAAGCCTTTCTGCCCTTGGCAGAGCTGAATAAGGCACAGGCAGCATGCCAATCCTCACTTTGCTCTAGGAAGGGCATGTGTAAATGGTTCAGGGAGGGTATGAGGAGCCTTGGCTCCATCTCTCTCTGGGTGCTACATGTGGAAGTTAATGATGTGGTATCCAAGTTCAGCTCCAGAGCTCAGTGTGTCTCCACCTAAGCCCCTCTGTTGGTGTTTCAAGATGGTCCTAAGAACAAAGTATTCTTTCATCATTGCTAAATTTAAAAATGGATGTGGTAATTATGAATTTCGGGGACCAGTAAATTGTCACTGTGCAGGAAAATTGCTGGCTATTGCACACTGCCTGTGTGTTTCACGTGTGTCCCTGGCTGACTGTCTCATGGCTGAGGATTGACAGGGAGAGAAGGGAGGCTCCGGGGATATATCAAATGCAGAAGTGAAGAATGGCTTCTTCACATGGCTGAGGATTGTGCAGGGAGAGAAGTGATACAGGCACTGGACAGGGTTCAAGTTTACTGCAAACTTTCTACTGAATCTCTGACAAGCGACATCCCTATGCCACAGTTAGGTCATCCGACTTTTGTTTTAATTTATCTTACCACCAGTTTGCAAGTCCTGCTTATAAGACTATGTGTTCTGGGTCGCTTTTTTCATATGCATCAGTTGTAAAATGACATATTTGTAAGAGTGTAAAATGCTGGAGCAAGCAGAGACTGTTTCATTGTGGTGTATCAATTGATAATGTTTTATTAATAAATTTTTATTGCAACCACTTTTATGTAGGATTAGCAAAAAAATTTTCTCTCTTTGGGAAGAAGTAGAGATAGAAAAGGAAAATATAAAACTTCTTTCTATCTGGAAACAAAAGTTATTATTTATTCCAGGTATGTGAATAACCATTAATTTGTATTTTCTTTACAGACTAGGTGTGATATTTTGATAATGTGCTTTTTAAGTGTCTTGGCAGAGTATACATATGATAGATATTTCAGTGGTGAACTAGCAACAATCCACCTGGCTTTAAAGTATTAATACGGGTTTTACAGCTTATTTCTTGTGTCTTGACTTATGGTTGCTTTTGACACTTAAATTTACCTTTGAAAATGCATTAGTTTGTTCTCATCCAGTTAAAATTTGTATTAAGATTGAGGGCAAAATATACATTGCTTCATACACCAAAGAAATTATCGAACTGTATAAAAAACACAGTTGCACTGAATAAAAATTATGAGATCGTTTTCAAGAGTTCGTTGTGCATTTACAAGTTGAATTTATAAAGTAGGAAAACGCATTATATGGGGGTATTGGCTTAATGGGCTAACTCAAACTGCTCTTTTAAGTCAAGTCAATGAGCTGTCACTGGAAGTAAATACATTTCCAGAAATCAAATAATGGTTCTTTCTAATGTTGAAATCTAATGATAAAGTACTTGTAGTGATTTCTTGGTAAATGCGTTTGTCTGCCACAGCTTGTTTGCGTTGTTGTGCAGCGTTCCTGCAGTAGCTGGAACCTGATTGCCAAGTTTGGAATTCAGACTAATCTTGTGTGTCCTGTGTACTTGCCTGTGCTGCTCTTCAGTCAGCAAATACCAAAACTAAAACCTTCCTTTGGTCAATATTTACAGACAAACAATCAGCTTGTTTTTTGACAAACATCCGACTGTTTACAGTGAGGTTTTTTCAGTATCATTCTTCACTTCTGCATTTGATATATCCCCGGAACTGTCTGTATGCTTTTGGGAACAAGTGGCTTGTAATGGATGTCGAATCATGTTTAATATGAATATGGGGACATAGAAAAATCATGTTTTGTTGTCATATGCTTTTTTTTTGTTTAGTAGTTCACTGGTAGAACATCCAGTGAATTCTTGTGTTCTGTAATTCTGAAAAAGGAAGTAAGAGCATGGCCATTACAGCTGAACACTTCAGAAAGTCTAGCATAGCCTACCTGGAAACAGCATTTTCTCTCTTATTTTAAAACTGGTAATTTTAAAAAGCAAAGTATGAGATTCAGTTTTATTAAATATGTTCAGGAAGTAGCTCTGGGAAGAAGTTAAACAGAAAAAAAAAGTGTTCCAAAATTCATGACACATTCTTGGGAGTGTAGTAGACCTTTATGTAAGATGTGGGGGTTTTTTTGCTTGCAGAAAAATTCAGGGTTTGGGAAACTCATCTGCAAAGAGGAGGGTAACTGCTGATATGGGTTGGAATATCAGATCAGTTAAGATGTCAGAAGACATTCTGAAGGTTGTCCTTGTTGGGAAGTTAAACTGAACACAACCAGATCAGTCACAGGTGCTCGATGAACACTGTGGGAAGACTGGTGTCCTCTTTTCAGGTGGCTTTTCAAGGTTCAGTTCAAGTTTAATCTGGAATTTTCTTACCCACACCCCTTTGCCATGGTCTGAAGGCTGGAGTATATTGTTTCATAAATTGGGTGTGGAGTTTGGAGAAGTAATGGCTGGATTACAGGAGCACCCTTTTCACTTGTACATCTCATTTGAGTAATATTAAGTTTTTTATTCTTGTTGCTGCTATGGGAATGTGAGGTTAGCTGTTTTCTCCTATCTTTAGAGGAAAAAAAAGAATAGAAGAAATTTTAAACAGAAAGTCTCCTTTGACTTATTGGAAGTTCAGCCAGGGATAAAATGAAGAGAATATTTAAAGTGCTCAGGCTCAGGCTGGGTTTTTGAAAAGAAGTTAAATGTCGTTTTTTCCCCCACAATTTTTAGGCAGAGAATGTTGTATTAGCAATTGTGAGGAAAGGAAGAAGTACTAAACCACACCTTATTTTTAGAATGGGTTTTGTGACGAGTAGTGATATTCCTTTTAAGGTGTTTCACATAAATATCCTTATTCTTAGTAATGAGTTGGGGTGTGGAAACACCTGAATGGCCAATTAATTATCATAACATCAAATAAGCATAATTTGCTTGTTGATCAAGCAGAACTGAAGTCATTAGTGCTATCAGTAGAATGCTGTTTAATGAAAACAATAGCATTCTGATTACCCAACACTGCCCAAGGACACTGTAAATATACTGATAATTAAGTATTTGCTAATGCAAGTTGCTGTTCTGAATGAAATTTAAAATTAACATGCCCTTCTGAGGCACACTTAAAAATCTCTGTAATAAATAATAACGGCGTTTGAAGGACGCGAGTCAGTAATTTTCAATGAACAATTTGAATCAGAGTGGTCTACACTTTACATCTTTGTAGCTGGACTCTGTTGTTCCCGAGCTTTGTGCAGCTGATGGAGAGCCAGTGTCTCGGTGTGTGGCTGAGGTCTTTGACCCCGGCGTGGCCAGTGGCTTGCAGGGCAGCTCGTGGGCCACCAGCACAGCAGCAGTGCTGGGTTTGGTGTGCTGTAGCTTGACAGTCAGCACTTCCTCAGAAAGAGGATGTGGTGCAGATGTCCCGTGGTCTCCCGTAGCGGCCCCTCCATGGCTTGGCTCCAGAAGGGGACTGTAGGGAGGGTTTCTCCTGCTGATTGCCCCGTGCTCTGCTGTAGTGGGCGGCTCAGGCGCAGGATAACGCTTCTGTCTTGGTCTGGCTCCTTGGATTTTCAGATTCTTTAATTTAGGGTAAATACTTGCACCTGTGAACTTGGACAATGCTTTCTCAATGAAAATGGATTATAAGAATATTTTTATGAAACAATTATAAGAGAGGACCAGGAATTAATTAATTCACATAAACATCTCTGCTCATTATTTAAGAAATATTTTGTCAAAGTTCTTCAAATGTGAGCCAAATGTTACAAATACTGCCTCTCTTGCTCGTGAAATCCGGTATCTGACTTCTACTGTAATTAACAGAAAATACAAGTGATGTTGGCAATGACTTTCATGTGAGTTCTGTGCATTTCTGAGTAGAGAGAACAGTGAAATAGTTTAGAGAAGACATTGGATTCCTGGGAAAGCAAGACTGCCCCTGATCTGCATTTAGTTAAGATCCATTTTGGTGAATGTTCTAGACAGATTTATTACCAATTAGATTTATTTATTTGCATTTATACAGCTATTGACTATGGTTTATGTAGTTGATAGGAGTTTAGAGCACTGTCATCTTGTTACGATGTAAACTCTGGAGAATCACAGTATTGATCTCAGTGGGTGTTTTTTTTGTGTGTACTATTGCAAGTATTTTAATAGCAGTTTCAAAATAATTTCCACAAATTGGCTGTTGAACCTGTATATGAACAGAATAGATTTATGACCAAGCACTGAAAGTGCTTAAAATCTAAACCAGCTTCTATTGCTGGAAAATAATTGCTAGATAGATAGTAAAAAGCCAGACTTCTTGATAGAAGATCATGGAATTACTATTTTAAAATAAATACTTTGAAGATGAATGAATAAAAATGAAGCTTCAAATGATGACATAGTGCAGGTAAACTATTGAGCAGTTACTATTGTTAGTATTTATTTATTATAAAACAGTTGCATTGGAATTTATAAAAGGAAATTCACTTGCAAATATTTTTGGACAGTTACAGAATAGGGAAAGGAAACAGGATGAGAAGCTTGGGGAAGGACAAATAGCAGTGATGGTATGAAACTGCTAATTGGTGATTTAGAGCAAGGGTATATGATGGAAAATGCTTGATTTGATTGTTAATGAAATTAAGTGATAACGATAATTAACTAATTTCCTATATTTCTTAACCTTTGTAGAAGAGACACACTTAAGGAATGCTGTGTCTGCTGCTCATGTTGTAAAAAACATGCTGTCATGTCCCAAAAGTAAAATTTTTCGAGTCCAGCATATCTTTTCCAGCACTGGCCAAAAGCAGGTGCTTGCAGGAGTGAAAAATCAGAACAAGCATGTTTGGTGCTTCCCCTGGGTACTGTCCCACCCTCCAGCCATGTGTGACTCAGAGCTTCTTGAGCCAGGCGTGATGTTTGATTTGTAGAGCTCAGTGAATTTCTTTTCCACAGTTTTGGGCAGGCTCTACTAAAACCCTTATAGTCTTCCAGCATCCACAGATTCCCATTGCAGGGAGTTTGGGCATTCAGAGATAGTCGTGACTGGTGAGGAAGACTTGGCAAAAATAGGAATTGTGAGGGAAGATGAGAAAGGTGAGAAGGGGCAGGTTGTGGGTCAGTGTGACAGTGGCTGAAACAGTGTGACATTGCCCTTGAGGAGTGGATTGGTTTGGGGTGGCTCCCTAAAGAGGACAAGCAATGCAGTGGGAAAAGGAATCCAGGCTTAATTCTTCTGTTTTATGTATATATGTGTATGTATATGTAGTGTTGAGGGTGGCCAGCAAGAGACATGATGCTGTGCAAGGCAGAAAATGAGGAGAGGTTGGATGAGAGGGTTTTTTCTTTCTGTTTTAACACAAGTCCAATCTCAATAAATTTTAGGAATGTACAGGCAGATAAGACAGAACACAACCATAACTGAAATCACAGTGAAGATGATGGTACAGTGGTGCGGGTCATTTTTTTTTAGCTTGCTCTTGCCAACTGGGTAGCTCTCAATTTGTTCTCTTTGCTTGTTACTGAGCAACAAATTTTACCAGGCCCTTTTAACAATTAGTGATAATCTTGTGGGCAGGGCCATGTGCAGGTGTTTTGCCTAATTCAGTATTGTCGTGCCTGGCTTTAGTGCAGCTTTAGCTGGTTTTGCAGCTTCCACTTTACCTCCTGATGTTTTACTGGATGAAATACAGCAAGTGTTCTGTTTTAAAAAGGGGAAAAAATGTCCTGTACATGAATTTCTAATTGAATGCCAACCAAAACAAGCTAAATGGAACAGACTTGTTAAATGAAGAATTAATGGACTGAGCGTGATCTGTCTCTGCGAAACTTGAAAGAAAGTCATTAGAGTTTATTATTTTTTCTTGGTATTTGTTTGCCTAGGCTGGGCGTGGGCTTCCACAGTTTTTGTGAGTTCATTAATGGGTCAGCTTTGGGCACTTCTTCATCACAGAACAGCCATATATGCTTTTTGCTAGGTCTGATGCTAAGTAAAAAGTATGGAAAATAACATTGAATGTTACCTTCTGTTTCTTGCACATAACTTATAATTATGCAGTTACTTTTGGCAAGTACAAAATGTCAGAGAAGGAGGGAGAATCACCATTCATTTCAAATGGAAATTGTGCATAGTTTGGGGAGCCTTTTCTTTTGGTAATTTACTTAGTACGTTTTTTGCATGTCACTAATACCAATCAAAATAACGTCAATAAAGCCAGGGCAAATTAATGCAGAAGACAATTAAGTGTAGAATTATGTTGTATGAGTGCATTATCATGTCTATAATGGCTGAAGACCAGGTAGGTTCACATTCAAACACCTTAAATGGTCCTGCTGCTGTTGACTGCTGTTTTACTGTGACCTTTTATGTAAGTTAAGGACCTGCCTCTCTTCTTTTAATAATGCTTACATCAAACCTGACACAGCCTTTCAAAGTCAGATTTTTATCCTCTCTTTAAACTGGCCTTTTACAGTAGCTGCCCTACTTCCCTGCCCGATTTGCATGTGCACTTTCCCACTTGGAACTATTTATACCTGAGACATTTGCCAAGTGTTGGAGGCTCAGGTTGTGTTTTCAATGCAAGTCTACCCCAGGTCCTTGAATTTGCTTCTGGCTCACTTTTTCATGCACTTCCAGGCCCTGGATGTGAGAAGCACTTTTCTTGTAATGCGTTGGTCCATTGCAATCATGGTGGAGACCTGGGTGCTTGAGCTAAAGCCCCTACTTTTGCAGTGAGAAATACTATCAAATTTTAGATGCAGGCCAGGTGCTTAGGTTCGGGCAAGTCTTCATGTTCATTCTGCAGTGCAGATACAAGCTTTGTTTTAATTCTGAGAGGGTTTCCTGTTTTCCAAGACTAGAGACATGCTGTCAGAATAGGAGCCATTAAGGCCTCTTTTTTAACCTTTCCTCCTTGTTTTGAACCTCTTTTGAGGGAATGGTCATAGTTCATCAGGACTTGTCAGCAGTTGGATATATTGACTTATTAAAGAGAGTACAAAAAATAGTTCACCTCAGTCAGAGGCTGAATAGGTCAAGAAGAAATAACAGGGAATTATGAATGAGAAGTGAAAAAATACCCAGGAAAAAATGCAGTGGCATAGGTGCCATGCCATTTGTCAGGAAGATAGGAGGAATGAAGAAGCAGCTACCCTTTCCCTTGTTCCCAACCCAGCTTAAAGTAGCAAAGTGCATCTTCTGTCTGTGTTTCAAGTTTAATTTTTAGTCTGTAACACTCTCTGAAGTAGCTGCAGAGGTGTGACTCCAGGTCTTCTGGATCGTGCTAAAGACCATTCTGAGTTTATTCAGTCATATATGGGTTGGTTTTGATCATTCAGACAGTGAATATGAATGTAGTCTGCATCCTTTCCTTACACCCTGATATCTCTGGAAATTGCGCCTTGACCACAGGGTAGATATGGATGAATGGAATTACCAGACATGACTGGAATGAATAAGGTGATTAGCATGAAAATTAGAAATAAAAGTAAGTACTGTCAAAATAGCCTTCAAAATCACATAGTATTGTATGAAATAATTTTTTGGTTTTACAAGTCATAAGATTGATGTTTCCACAGCTGGGGTTTTGGGTGCCATGGTTTCCTTATGTCTAGTTTTGGATGCTTCGGAGGACCCTGATTTTCATTGTCAGCTGCTCATCCTGCAATGATCTGTCTCACATTGTCCCTCAAGCTGAGCACTTGAAGCAAAAATTCCCCTAAAGTAGACCAAAACTCTTTTGTCACAGTTTTCTTCCAATTCTGTGTCTGCATCCCACCTTCTTTTTCACATCCTGGCGGTGTTGTTGAGTTACGGGGCGTGCAAAAAAGTATGGATTGTACTGAGATCCCAGGGTTCCCTGGATTGGTTGTGTAAACACAACAGTCAAGTGTGGAGGCACTGAAGAGGATTTCACCTGTTTGACTTCAAAACCCGCTCTTCCAGTCTACTGATGGGGCATATGGTGGATACCTCGTGGATTTGTCACTAGCTGTGGCATCTCCTCCAGAGTCACAGCAGAGAAGGCGGTGAGCAGGGTAACTGGATTTGGCCTCTGGAACACCAGTTAGGCCACTCTCTCAAATGCTTGGTCCCAGTCTCTGCTGAACAGACAGTCCTTCCTCAACTGAGCAGCTTAATCGCATCATCTCCCTCCCCTTCGTGTATGCTTAACATTCACCTGTGATGCACACAGAGGATAAAGCTCTGATTTTAATTTTAAAAAAGGGAACGTTTCTCTAGTAACTACTTACCATATGCCCTGATTTATCTGCAAGATTAGGGGTGCGCCCCCACACAGACCCCAAAGCACAGGGCACTGTGGTGGAGGGGAAAGTTTTTAATTAATTAGGATTTATATATTTTTTATAAAAGCTCTTCTTGTCTTAGTAGCTCTTTCCAGAAGCTAAATGGTTAAAGTAGAAAATGTTAGTAATTTTGCTGCAAATAAATTGATCAGTATGCAAGACGGTTGTCACCGGCTGAATCATGGTCCACAGTTAAGGTAAACAGATCTGTGATGACATTTTCTGAGCAGAATACCAATGCTGCTACATTTCTTCCCAGAGGTTTCTGACTCTTCTTATATGCGGATAAAATTCCTCTCCAAGAAGGTTTTGTTCACGGGAAAGAAATAACATCTTTGTAAGAGTCTTCCTTAAAGGTGGGATTTCTTATATTTTGTGATTTATTTGTAATCATAATTCTCTTGAGAGCATGGAAAGGAATGTTTTAGCTTTTCTGCGTATCCTCTCTGTACAGTAGATGTTTTTGATGTGGAGTCTATTTAAAGTGTCTGGCAACAGAATGCAAGTAAAACAGTATTAACAGAGTTATCAGGAACAATGAAAACGTTTTCTTTTTTTATATTCTTTGTGCGTGAGCTCTGTTTTATAATCTCTGTAGTTAACACGTTAAAGCAATGACTAAATATACAGCTAGATTTTTAGCATTAGTGTTTCTGTGAAATATTTTTGACTACATGATGGCTTCGTATTTTTGTTGGCATATTCTAAAGTAAGAGCTATGATATAGTTTATTCTAAAATGTCTCTGTGCTAGGCAGAAAATCCCCTTTGCAATTGACTGCAATCAAAACCATTTAGCTGAGACGCATCTAACTCCCGTATGACTTCAGGGTAATGAAAAAATACAGTTTCTAAAGAAGTTTTTGAAATCTGCTTTCTTAGAATATTTAAAAGAACATTTTAAAGTCACTGTGTATGATGCTGTTGATGGAATTGGGCACATTTGTAATTCTGTGTTTAGCCTTAGATCCAGATTTACTGGGAGGTGATTGACATCTCAGTCGTTCTGTGGATTAGTGGCTGGAAATCTGTCGCATTTGTATTGATAAAAGTAGAATTTCCTCTCGGTTAGTCAGATGTTGGTATCTGACTTTAATCCTGTTTATTACAGTAGATGCTGAAGGATAAAAGAGCCCTGGGGAGGGCATGCTCCGTGGTACCTGACATGGAATAGCAAACCTGGAACTGGTCCTTACAGTTAACGTCAGGAATTCAAAGTGTCTCAGAGTGAGCAAAAGCATTTCTCCAGTAGACTCTGGGTTTGAACCTGGCCCTGTCCGTGTCTGGTGTATTTAGGTGAGGGGAGTATAGCCTGGGTGCTCGAGTGGCTGAAAATAGTGTTGTTATAATAGGACCTTTTGTAACATGGACTTAGAAAGTCTTGTCATGCACAGCACCTGGCTGTATTTCTCAGCTTCCCAGCAAGATGCACGGCTGTGGTTTGTGGGGAGGAGCAGGGCAGGGACCACCATCTCTGGAGCTGTGCGGTGCAGGCTCTGAGGATACCTGGCCAAAGAGCTGCACTTCTCTGGGGGGATGTCTCAGCAATCACAAATTTGTGTCGGAGACGAGACAGAGCTGCATTTCAGGCATTGGATCTGGGGTGGGGCTCAAGAGTTAAGGTTTGGGCTTAAGAGCCGTGGTTTAATAATGCTCTGCCAAAAAGAGAAGTCCAGGTTCAGTATGTTGTGCTGCACTTTTCCAGTAATTCTTGCCGTGATTCTCATGCACTTTCATGGTATCCTTGTACAGAATTTAGCTTGCCCTTTGTGCTTTGCTTTGTGAAGTGCACAGCAGCTGTTTCTTCTGCAGATCTGTATAACAGCTTGAGATGAACATGGATTTTGTTTGGAATAAATCCCTGTATTTTATCCCTGTATTTTTAATGTACGTTTGCAGGTTGTCTTTTATTTCAGAAACATCCCTGAGTATTTTGGGGGTGACCTACATGTGGCACTGAAGTAAAATGTAATGTCCAAACTTGGAATGTTCAGCAGTGAACAGGACACTGCTGGACAGGATAGGAGGGACTAATTTTGCCACTTTTACATTGAGCACTGACATTGTTCCTGGTTTAATGTGGCTCCTCAGGGATCCTCAAGATGAACATAAGTATTGGTGGCAGGATCAGGCCTGCTCCCAGACATGACAGTGGTAAGTCGAGAGCTGTTAAGTGTCATTCAACTGGAGGAATGTTCACTAAAGATTGTGAGTATTGTGCTGGATTTTGTTTTAATAACAGTTCTGTGTTCTTTGGCAGATCTCTAGGAACTCCCTAACCTCCAAATTAAATACTGCATGCATTTTTTCAGAAAAAAAAATTCATTTCTATTTGACACTAATGAACACCTTTTAAAGAAATTTGTTCAGAACACTGCCTTGATGGTTACAGATGATTTTCATGAATGTTCAGCCTGACCTTGTTTTACTTTCTGAGAATTATACCCTTATGTTCATGTTTTAATTTTGGGTGAACAAGCAACACTTGCTTTATTTCCATTGGCAGAAGGGAAGTCCAATCTTTGAAGGTTCAATCTCAGAAAGGGAACAGCTTGTTTCCTAACACTTGTTGATGGTGAAACACTTCTGTGAACATCAGTGTTAACATGTATCTGGATGTGGGTTTATGTAAGCCTGAAAACATTATGGTTGTTGACCCAGCATGTCCTTTTTTTAAAATGTATCTGTAACCAACTTAACACCTTCTCCTACAGGTCTGGGCTTCCATACTAGTTTATGCTCCAACAGAGTAACTGGGACTGCCCTAAATTTATGTTCATGTAACTATACACCTATACACAATTGCATCCTACTCTTAGGACCTTTTATGTTTTTTTGGTTTGTCTTTTTTTTTTTGTTTGTTTGCTTGTTTTGGTCCGTGTCCGATGCATACTCCTATTTTTGTTTTATATTAATTGGGTCCCTGGAGTGCCTTTCAGCCACACTATTTCTATCTGAGACTCCAGTTTATGGATGTCTTTTTTCTTCTTTTACTATTGTTTTCTTTCTGGAGCACACACAGACAGGTAACCTCACAGATGCTTAGTCAGAGAAGCAGCTGATTGTTCCATCAGATTTTGCTTCTGGCTCTGCCTCCTCAGGTTGGCCCTCATTTTTGAGGTAACATGTCAGAGTTTCTACTTTTCTCACCAGGCATATTTTATAAATGTGGAAATGTCATCAAGATCTGCTCCTTTTTTATATGCCAACGAATGAGTTGAGATGAAAGTAATTTGGGAAGCAGTTCAGATCCATTCCTTCATCTTTCCAGATGTTCTTGCAGCCTTCAGCACTTGCGAGTTAAGTTTTTGCAGGCACAATCTATTGCTTACAGTTCTGCACAACCGTCCAACTTGGGTAGGGCTCCCAGCGCCCAGCTGGGCTGCAGCTGAGCACTGAGGCCACTTTGTCATCTCTGTCCCTGAAGTCCTGTAGTGCTCTGGTGTCACTGTTTGTGCACCAGGACTGTGTGTGAGGAGCTCCACTGCTGCCCTGGCTGTCCTTGCTGGGACAGGTCAGTTCAGGGTGTTCTGTGCTCCATGGTGCTGTTGCCCTTGGAGTTGCTTTCTTTGCTTTATTTGCTGTGCGGCTTGAAAGAGACCCAACCCTCTTGGTTTCTCCATCTGCAGCATTCTGTTGTGCCAGGAGAGAAAGCCTGGAAGGGCTTTTCTCAGCAGTGTGTGTCCACCCTCAAGCACCTCACGAGGGCTGCAGTAGCTCACACAACAGGTGGTGTCTCTTTGACATGGGAAGCTCTGAAATGAAAGGGTAAATTGGGTGTCTGACACACTGATACACGTGCAGGTCTGTCACAGCTTCACCACACTGCTGCGTAATGGAAAGTCCTGTGATTTGAGGGGCCTGAACCTTTCCTCCTTCTTACCTGGGCTTCTGTGTGGATGAGTGTCAGTGGATCCCCCGATTAATTTTTCTTTTCTTCTTGTGCTTATATCTTGGAAATGGAAATTTTTGAAGATCTCTTTATGGAGCAGTTGACACAATGAGCTTGGTTTCATTCTCTCAGGACTATGAAGATATATTTGAAGGCTGTTTTGTCTGAGAAGTTACTTTCTGTATTGCCCTGTTTTTGATGTGCCATTCTACAGAATGCACCTCTAAGCACGGGATGCATAAAGCAGTGAAAGGAGGCTTTGTTTCCTTTTTTGGTGAGCTGTAAAAATCACCCTAAATACTTAGTTTTGACTTTTGGACTTTTAAGAGTAGATGAATCCAACCCTTGGCTTCTTTTTTTCATCATCTTTGTTTTAGATTGAGGAAAATGAGGTTACAATAATTTTTCCTCTCAGTATCAAATATGGTATTTTCTTACTCTTAAAATACTTGTCAGAGATGATCTGGAATTGTATTACAGATACTACTTTAAAAAAATCTGATCTCCTATCTCCTTGATGATCTATACTCAAATGAGTTTCTAGGTGACAGGGACACTTTGCAAGTAGATTTATTATGGTTTTTACCATCTGCTTTAGTAAATGAGTGAGCAGAGCATTTCAAAATGACCTTCGGTTCTATCCATGAAATATGAGTTTGAATGTTCTGAGTGAGTTATGGGCATTAGATAACTAAGGGTACTTATTCTGGAAATATTAATTTACTGTTGTTTGGATGCTCATACTTTTATTTGTCTGGAGAAATGCTAATGTACAATAATGTTGTGTTTCTGCATAGCTGCAGCTTTAGCCACAGTGGAACTTTCTGTGGCGTGGGGTTGTAGGAAGAGGTCTCATTGTTTGGTCTTGCAGACTTTGTTAAAAAATACTGCTCTGTTGCTTTTTAGTTGAAAAGAAGTTAATAAAACTAAATGTACTAGAAGAAATTCATGAAATCAGTGAACAGATAAAATGTTATTATTTGAAATGCATAATGTTGCATAATGGATATATATAAAGTGTGGCAGAGATGGAAGTGCTCTCCAGACATAATGAAAGAGCATGGATTCCTGTTCCCCTAATTGAAGTTATTTCATACATATCTGTTGGGAAAAAATAGCAGAGTTTTTTTTAATAGATTTGCTTTCCATTAGTAATTATATTTAGCTGTAGCTCCAGATACCTTGCCAAGTTGGTTTTTTTTTTTTTAAGTTGGAAGGAAGATGCATTTTCTTTCAAGATAATTAAATGTTTTGACTGTAGATTTTACCTCCAAAGTGAATAAAGTATATGTGCATTAAAAAAAAAAGTTTAATTGCTCATATAGTTTATAAGAGTTATACAGAGGAAAAACATGCTTAATAATGGGATAGAAAAAAGTATAAATGTGTTATATTTCACTTCTCTTTTTTGAAGTGTATAGAAGTACTTGCTATTAGCAGTCTGAAACCCATTGCATGAGGTGATCTTTTGCTGTTTCTCAGATCAAAGTTTTGAGGTTTGAGGATCTCATTAACCTGTGGCTATGCCTCAATCCCTGGCAGAGGGATAAATATCAGCCTGGATTTCAGGCTCGGTTCTGCTCTGCAAGACACCACACAGAAATACAGGAAGCCTTTAAGCTCTTCTACATTCAGTCTGGCCCTCTGAATGCCTCCAGAATATAAATAATAAAAACCAGTATCACCTGATAATTCATCTCTGCTCTCAACTCTTGGCCTCCCTGGCAAACTGTTACCCTGCTGCCATGATCCACAGTTTCATGTGTCTTGGGAATTTAGCTCTGCATTTCTGTACAGGGCACTTTAGCTGTAGTAGAAGGTTGTTGGCCTTCATGTGACAGCCCCTTTGAGACATAACATGAGAACCATCAGGTCAGTGGAATTACAGGGGTTCCTACCTGCAATTCTCTGTCTCCCGGCACTCGTAATGGCTATTGACACAGCTGGGCTTCTTGTAAGGGAGCTGTGAACTTGCTGGGTTTTGGTAGGAGAGCTTTACTTTTCCTTAGAAATAAAAAGGAAAGGTTTCTCTCTTTATTTTGGAAAGGGCCTTCCTCCAATGTTATCATCAGAGGTTTCTCCTTGAAGGTAGTGGATTAAAGGATTTCCCCCCTCTCTTCCCCTATCTCTGCCTTACAGAAATGGCTTCAGATATTCCTGGCTCAGTGGCCTTGCCGGTGGCTCCAATGGCGAGTGGACAGGTGAGGATGGCAGGATCCATGCCTTCCAGAGGAGGAAAGCGTCGTTCTGGGTAAGCCATTTCTTTTTTTTTTTTTTTTTTCAGGTCTGAAACTGGAAATTACTTGTATTGTAAAACTAAAAATGTGCCTGTGTGTATGTGTATGTGTTTTATGTAATGTTTTATTTATGCAAACTGCATTATGACATTAGACACTGATGTTTTGTTTTTCTCTTCAATGTGTCTGTTCTTCCTGCAAGATCAAACTTGCTGATAAGTGTTTGGCTTGTTGTTTTGTTTATTTCAAAAGACTTTCAGGCTTGGCAAAGCATCCAGAAAGGAGTTTGGATCCTGTGGCTGTTGTAGATATAATGAATGCATATTGCCTACATCTGTTTAATCTCAAAATGATTTATCATGGGAATAAAGGTAGCAAGATTGCACATGCAGACTTATCCAACTTCATGTGAAGGTTGCACTTGGCATGTCTTAAACTGAGGTCTTTTAGTTAAAAAATATTTTCTTTATAGTTTCAGGTAGAGAAATAGCATGAACAGTCACTCTTCAGAGATTGTGGACTATGATATTCCAGGTGTCACTGGAAGTGCAGCGCAGTCTTCTTCTGGGAGAAGGGCCTGAATCAAATTCAGCCCTTACACAAGCTTGAGGGCTCTTATAAAGAAGAAAATTAGTTTTATTCAGCTTCCGAGGTTGATGTGGTGTAGGGATAGTTTTCCATCTCTGATTGCTCTGTGGTAACTTATCATTTCTCTGTGTTAGAAGAAAAGTGTAGCAAGAGCTTGAGAAGAGCAGAAAACTACTCTCTAGTATTGACAAACCCCCTCTGTTTTTGTCCAAGGTTGATCACAAATAATAATGGTCTTTAGGTGATGCTTTCTCAAAGATACCTGATCTCAGAGGGTCTTCAGAAGAGATTGATAAGTCTCATATTTAACCCTAAATAAGTGGTAGGGCTTAACAGGATTGATAATGTGAATAAAATCTTCACTGGTGGCACCTAAAGAAGACATTATGCCTTGTGAGAGCTACTCCAGGGATTGTTTGCCAAGGTAGGTTGCCAGTTTTATGTGTCTGCTCGAGTAACAGTGCTGGAGTCTCAATCTTGGGGTGAATTAACAAGGGAGAAGATTGACCTTGCCTCTGATGCAGAGCTAAGTTGGTGTGACGTGAACACTCTGGATGGTTGTTCTGAGGGGGGTTCCTTTGAGCAGAACAATTTGAATATATCTCCCCACTGAGTGTCCTTCTTATGCTGAGCTAACTGTGTGAAATTGGTCTGAGAAACTCCTGAAGTCTTTGACAGGCATCACATTTTTATTTTCAAGCTGCTCAGTGAAAAAACCTTTTTAAGCTTGCACTCAAAAGAGAAAACAAAGCATTAACATCTTTTCATTGCTACCTAATGTAGATAAGCTTTTGTACTTGAGTTGCAGGATATTTGATCTCTTTTTTGATCATAAACCATGTCAGCTATGAATACCAGTTTGCAATTTACTGTTGCCAAGGGTTGATGCTGCTGACTGTGAAATACTGACTTGATATTAATTGAAATGCTTTAACTGTTGCATTTTAAGTATTGTCATCTATTTGTGAGAAAGAGAAGTGAGGGGAGAGTGGGAGGAACATAAAATCAAATTATTTTAAATGTATTTAACATGCAAATTCAGTGCGTAAATTCGTATAGATTCACTTTTATACCCGGATGGTGGTGTTTCATCTGTGCACCATAGCTCTGATCTAACAGCACTTCTCCAAGCCTGAGCTGAGAGTGCATTTATTTTTTTTTAATGTTTTGTGTGTGTGTGTGTATTCAGACCTTGAGGGAAAGAATGCCTGCTGTGTCTAATTCCTCTGAGCTTCTCTTTGAACAAAGTTGCAACTAACACTTGGTCCTTTCATTGCTGTTCTGGTGATATATCTTTGTACACCTCAATCCTTGGGCATTTTAGAAATGAATGTTTTGTGTCAAAGATAAAGGAGTGGAGCTGGAGTACACAGCCAGCTTTCCCAGTTTTGGTTATCTCTGAAAATTGTTTCTTTTCTCATAATTGCTGAGGCAAGCTGGCAGAATAATTGCTGTGTGGACATGAATGTAGATCAGTTTAAACTCATTGGCTATCCAGAAGGTGTTTCTGCCGTGTCGGCATTTGCCTTCATTGACAGCTTGGAAAAATATTTTTCCTTTCTATAAATTATACCAACTACTTTATAGAAAGAAAGTGGCAGCATAAGATAATGCACTGCAGTGGTCAATGACTACCTTAGATTAATGCACCCTCAATTCTTTATTTAATGTGTTTTTAATTTAGGCTTTGCTATATTAAAGGATAAGGGGCTCTTTCACCTTCCTGGGGTGTCTGTGCTTAGGAAGGGAGGATTGGGGTTTTTTTGAAGAGTTGGTTTCTGTTGCATTGGTTTTGGTTTGGTTCACTGTGTAGTCTTGCTTTTCTCTGACCCAGAGCTATCAAGATCTGTGGAGGAAGATACCTCAGCCCACCATTCTACCCCCAGTATTGTACTGAATAAGGGCTCTAGAACAGATCCCCATCTGCCTCTCAGCTGCATCTGCTCCTGACCATTCCTGCCTGCCCCCTTCCTGCACTGTATAATACTGGCAAGCATCTTTTGACATTTCATGGGAATTTTACATAGTAATTTTGTTGCAGTGTTGAAATCCTCTTGCATTTCAATTTATTAACCTGTGCAGGTCCACCTTGTGGGAGGCTTTTTGGTTTTGCTTTGGTTTTTCTTTTATTAAAATCTTTCTAATTGAGAATAATTAATTTTTAAAAAATATTTTTATCACTGTATTTATGGTAGCCACACATCTTCTAAGGAAAATAGATTTTAATAAGTACCTCATGCATCAGGCCTTTTCACGATTGATGTGAACAGTATGAAAGAGGAAAACAAGATTTATGCTGTCTCTTCAAAACAAAAGAGCATAGTGCAGCTCTTTTTTAAAGCCTCTTTTTAATGGGAATTTTAAATGAAGATAAAAGATAGTCTTTCTGAGTCTTCTGAAATGATGTAATTTGTCTTCTTGGAGGCTGCTTCTACTGTTTTGCTAATGTGCAGTATATTCTATCTAAACAGAAGATCTTATCTGTCAGGGTATGAGGATGTTGATGGAATATTATTTTTACGTGTTCTGCTAAAGGTTACAACTGATTCACTGTCTTTCCCTCTGCCTCACTGTAAAGCAGGCACGGTGGATCAGGCAGGACATTGGAATCAATGACTTTATACCTGAGTTGGTTTTTTTTTAATGTTTCAAAAGGGTTTTTTCATTTTGCACAGTGAAATTAGAAAATGTCTTTATTAACAAAGGTGGGACAGAGAGACATTTGCTGTTGTATTTTTAAAATTTATTTTATGAACTTTATGTTCAATTTTTTTTAATTTTAATAAGCTTGCATATGGAATAAAGGGGTTTGGGTAGTTGAACAGAGCAAAGGCTTTATTTAAAGATTGAGTCTGGTACAGATTGATGTTACAGCCTAGGCACACAGATTCTGCTGTGATGAGCCCACTGTGAATGTGGGAGGTGTTACCCATGGATATTAACCCATGAAGAATCTTCTAAGATGAGAAGCTGATATCCAACCATCTTGATAAATAGGTGTGTTAGTCCCCCTTACTCCTTCAGAGGTGGGGATACAGTGCAGGCAGCAGGATCAAGCCTTGAACTTTCATCAGCTTCTCTGTAATTCTCTGTGTTGTAGTCCAGTAATAATAAACTAGATTAAATTCAGTGCAGCTAATACTTGATTTTGGGGGAAAATCCATCTCTTAGCACTCAGCTGGAGTATTTGGCTGGAAGCTAAGAAAATCATAGAGTCATATCCACCAAGGCATGAGATCTCAGTGTACTGGAGAGGAAGGAAAGGAGTTATAAAATTAATCTGTCCCAGATTAAGACAGTGTCTCAAAAAATTCCTAAAGAAAAGGCTTTCCCCCATAGGTGTATATTTTTTCTGCAGCCCTTACCCCCCAATTTTGAAACTGGGGTTTTCCCTCAGTTCTGTTTCAGTGAAACCAACTCAGGATGTGCCTGATGTGATGCTTTTGTGTGCGGCTTCAGGTGGAGCCGTCCCAGCGCTGCCCTCCACCTGCAAACAAACAGCTCTCCTGTAACACTGACTTTCACATTTGCTGCTGGGTAGAAACGCTGCAGCTCAAATAACTGGGGAGTTTGTCCTGGAATGTCACCTGCAGGCACGTTATTAATGTGGGGAAGCAGCAGGTAGGTGAGAGGGGACCCTTGGCTGGACGATGGTGTGTAAATGTTAACTTGCTGGGAGTGCTGTGCCGCAGGTCGAGGGGGTTTCAGGCTGCTGGTGACAGCAGCAGCTGGGTCCTGTCTTAGCTGCAGCCCCGTGACAGGGCGAGGGCACTGGCCACTGGAGGTCGGTGGTGTTCTACACGAGGCAGCTGAGGGGTCACGGACCTTGGAACCAGAGCTGGTGGTAATTAAGTGAGCAAAGATGTAATTCATGGTGAAAATGATGATTGCATCAAAATTAAGCAAGTTAAATACACAGCTTTTCTTAAAGCTCTTTGGGGAAAATGGTTTTCTCTCTGCTTCCTCCAGAAATGAATAATCACTGTTACCATCTGGAAAATATTAGTATAACTTTTCTAATGCCATGTCCAATTCCTGTGCTGACTTGCTGCCCTCATCCCAATTGTGCAGAGGTTGCTGTGACTCAGACACATTTTTTATGGGCCAATCTGTCTTGGTTGTCGGAGTTGAGGAAGGCAGGCAGAACTGCCTCACTGGCATTCTCTGTGCTGATGTAGTTTCAGAGAGTGTTTTTGCATCGTTTCCACACCCGGGACATAAAAATCTCAATTTATAATTCATAGGAATTATTTTAATACTGAGATAAATATCATTGTCACTTTGAAGGGATTTTGCCATAATAGGACTTATACCTGTTAATATGAAGAGTGTTAGAAGCATGGAATCTGTAGTTGCATGAAGTTTTATTACACTGAAATGTTAGAAAGGTTAAAGCATTAAAAGAAATCTGACAAAATGTTTGCAAGACAAAACTATGATTTTCTAGCTACACAAAAGTGATTGATCAAGGTCTGTATATCATACTAAGGTATTTTTATTAAAATAAATACACAAATACAGTAATTGTATATGATAGTTTTATATCAGCTTGATTGTCTACTTTAATGGCAGAGTTACACCCTTAAAATTGAGATATATACTTGTCCACCTCTTTTTAAAGGTATAACAATGTCTAAAATGCTTTGGAAATTGTATTATTGTATCACTTTTTAGTGGTAAGATCTATGAGAATGAGACAATCACACTGCCTAATATAGGAAACTGATTTAGATGTCTAAGTTAGGAAGTTAATTTCCCTAGTCTCTCTGTGTAAGAAGTGAAGAAAGAGATTCCTGCTTTTTGTGGCTCCATGGAGGAGCCAAACTGGAGGGCTGGGATTTGGCCCAAGGAAGAACTTGTCTCTTCCACTGACTTACAAAGGTCCAGGACATAAATCAGCTAATGAGCTACTCCTAGGTCTGGAGAATATGAGCAAGACTGGAATCTGCAGTCGTTAACACCGCTGGTCAAAACAGAAATCTAACAATGCTGAGTACTACTGGCTTGAATGTTCGTGCCACCATTGCCAACATCTTGATTGTTGACTTGGAAATCTTGCTTTTACAGGATGGACTTCGATGATGAAGATGGGGAGGGGCCCAGCAAATTTTCCAGGTGAGCATTTAAAGCAAATTGGCCAAATCCCTGACTTCTTTCAGTGGAGAAAGACGGCTGTCCCACTACTTATGTTTTAAAATGAATATAAATATGGATGAAGAACTGCCCAACAACTTGACCCAAATGCTAGCTACTCTTTTTATCAGCTTTCTCTGCAAATTAGGCATTCTGGCAGAAGTCTGCCTGATGTAGTTATTGGCTTATAAAGCTGACAACGTGTGTGTCATAATTTTACTCTGCAGCTATATCAAATGAGAAAATCTGTGATTTTTAGCTTATTATTTCAACTACTGTAGATGAACTGTGGTTATTTGACATTGCTGAAGTTGTCTTTCAGCCACTGAAAATGGAATTTCTTTTCTAAGTTCTTTCAGATGTTAACTGCTTGTTAAGACAATTTGACAGATCCTAGAGATGGATTGTTTTTTCAAGATTAATGAGCTTTACATTATGTACCGTTGGGTGTAACTGAATAGTAAAAATGGACCCAAAAAATGTTAATTAACATGGAATATTCTAAGCTAGAAATAAACTGTAAAGCCTCGTTGCCATTTTTTCACTTTTCCTTTTTCTTTTTTTCTGGTCACACTGTTTGCATTTTTTCATTAGAAACCAAGCAGCTGCAGTGAGGGGTGTAGATACTTTGAGGCCTGTGGGTAACTGCTGATTATCCAAATTGTAATTGCAGCTTTATAGCAGCAGCCATGTTGAAACAGCTGTCACTGTAGGGTTTAACAAGGTTATCTTAGTCAGTCTGAAAGATAAGTGTGCTGAAGGTATGCTGTAACACCTTATCATAATTTACTGGACAAGACCAGCAGCACCCCTGGTTAGCTGATGTCATTTACAGAAAGGCTGTTCCAGTCCCTGGTGTTAAAATGGGTGATTTGAGGGCTTCGTCCTAATATTTGCTAGAAGACACATGTTAAAGGAACAAGGTTTGTGAGGAATGGGACCTGATCTGGGCACACTTGCACACGTGTGCTCGTCTCTCTCCAGTCTGGTTTCATCCTTTCTCAGTTTGGTGGTGGGTTGAGCCAATAGTTCCATTGTTTTTAATGGAGAGGTATGCTCTGCTATGCTTAGACTCAGTTAATTTTAGATGTCAGATCAAAATCTGATATTTAAATCTTAAATGCTGTATAGACCCCAGATTGTTCTCTTTCTAGAGAGTACAGAAAAACTCTGCAGAGATACCCAGGGCTATGTTCAGACATCCTCTTCTAGTTGTGCTCCCCTTTTAGGACTTTTCCCTTCTTCAGATTGCTCACATGACTGATTCCTAGCTTGTCTCAACCAAAATTCCTTGGTTATCAAAGAACTGCTGTTTAAATGTTGAAGCTAACCCAGCTGGCTTTGACTAAAGTGCCTGAAGGAGCACGTGTGCAGGGGTCAGCTGGGAGACTGGAAGGGAAAGCCCAGTATTGGAGGCAGTAACATCTTCAGCCCAGTCAAGCAGAGCAGGATGAGCAGACGAGCCCCAGGCTCGTGGGAGCCCAGGAGCAGTGGTGTTAGCACAGTGCTCCATGTGAGTTAACACCCTTTGCTCCTCAGGCCCTTCCAGCTCAGCTCAGGTATCCCTGCATGGCGCCTCATCCTCACACGGAGCCGGGTGCATGCGCTTCCCACGTAACGGCACGTGCCCATTCCTCATGGAATCTGTCTTTTCGGTGGAAGTTTTTTTAACTCAGTCTGTACTCCGGGCAGAGTCAAGGGGAATAAAGCGCCATTGTCACTTGAATGTTTTGAGGGTGCTGGTGTTAAACATAACATAAAGAAATACAGCTCAAGTCTTGCTTAAGCTTTGTCTTCAGTGTTTGAATGAGTCTTCATGATGAAGGAAAATATGAAACTTTATGAGGAACTTGCGTAGGTTGAGTACTTAAAATTAGTTTTAATTCATTGGAGAAAGAAAACAGAAAAAATCATTATTGTTTTATTAGAAGAGAAAAACAGGCTTATTTAGGTTGTGTTATTTTGTTAGCTAATACATGGGACCTTCATAGGCTGTCTGTTGCAATAAATCGCATCATTTTGGAAAGGTGTCATTCTAATAGAAAATCTCATTTAACTGTTCTTGAGCAGTAATACTCTTCATGTCTAGAAAAGCCATTACCTTATTTTTGTATTTTCCAAAACGTACATTTTCTGTTTTGGAACAAACATTTTGGTTTCTCCAAAAGTAAGAGCTTTTTCAAATAATTGTGTCTTTTTGTACCTGTGCTATCAATCTAATTTCAAATGATTAGTGTGTATCTTAGGAAAGGGAGGGAGGAGCAGCATGTAACTTTTTTCTGAAATGTCACATTGCTGCCTGTCTTCGGGACAAGGCTTCAGAAATAGGGAAGCTTTAGTCCCACAGGACAAAAGTCCCATTGGTCTGGATTTCCTCCATAAAAGTGCTGCTTATACACCACATGTACCTGGCTGGGCATCCAGCTGATGTTGATTTGTGTAGGAATGAGGTACCTGTTTACTTCTAGGGAATTAAGCCCATTCTGTTCACTTCTATTTACCCAGCAGATTCACCTGCCTGCCTGCCTTTTGCCAGCCTCCACAACAGCCAGTGCTGTCTGTACCTACAGAACTTTTTTTCTGAAGGCACCCTTACATAAGGCATCTCACTTCAGCCGTGTCTCTGCCCTCCTGTGTTTATCTGTAGACCATCAGTGCCCTCTGCTGAATGGAGGGAGCTGTGGTTGCAAGCTGGAACAGATACAGCCCGTTCCCTTCCAACACAGCAATGAATATTTCATGGACTACTGTGGATAAAAGCTCACTGGTGTTTGCTGTACTGGTGCTGGTTGTTAAGTTTCCCAAGAAATCAGTGTATGTCAAAGTGTTTGCATAAATCCACTGAAATGTGTCTTCTACTCTTTTAAATATACAAATGAAGCTTTTGAATCGGCATGGCTTGGAAATGTCAGCAGACTCTTGTGTTTTCTTTGCTGTATCATTCTCATTCCCTCGTTTTTCTTGCTGTTATTTGTAATGGTTTGCAGTTGTGAACCTCTTTGCTTTCTGCTGTGTGTTGGCTATCGTGCAATGCTTAACCCTTGCTGATTGATGCACTATCTTTTGTTCCTAGGTATGATGGTGATCAAATCACTGGTGATAAGGAAAAGTTTGCAAGGTAGGCGTGTCCTGTAGAGCTCTTCTGCTGAGAGAAAAGAGAGGGATGTTCGTGTCCAAAAAACCTCAGTAGGTGTGCCTTAGCTTAGAGAGCTGGTTATTTTGTTTTAGGTGGGATGATGATCAAAGTACTGCTGAAACAGAAGGAATGGCCAGGTAGGAAAAAAGGAAGTCAAATATGTTTTGCCCCCATTTTTCTTTTATGTGATGCCGTTCATACTGAACTTTTGGCTGATCCAAAAGTGCTTGAAATCAGAAATGCAAACTCTAAGTGGTTTTGGATCAGCTCCCCTGTATCCCCAAATTTAATGTCCCTCCATAATTTCCATATGAAAACAAAGCTAGAAATTACAGAACTAGGACATCATTCTGTATGCATGTTTATGAATGCCAGGGTTCCTAGGACACACACTTTGGAAGAGGAGCACGACCTCTCTTTTTCTTTTAAGTATTTAAATTTGAACTAGTTTCAGGCAGGTTTTGAGGTATTGTCTATTTGTACCTTTTCACAGGCAGTAGGTCAACATGCTATTACTTTCTAGCTTTTATGATCATAAATTAAATGAACTGTTGGGATACTCTTTCTTCCTCAGGAAGTTTTGCAGTCTCTTGGTTTACTCTCTGTAATGGTTGTTTTCAATGTCCAGAAATATTAAAATACTTGAGTGGTAGACAATGTAAAATGTATTTATAAATGTAAAATACATGTTGAATATGTCTGTTCTTTGTCTCTCTCTCTTTTTTCTTAATCACCGCTTCTGTGAAAATGCTGAACTTAGAGCAAGCTTTCATCATGTGAAAATGCTTTTTTCTCCCTCGTGTCCATATTTACCTGCATGAGCAAGCTGACATGTACACACGTGTGCTCTGTGTACATGTGCACTGTCACACAAGCTGTTCTGCTTGGGTGTGGGTATGATCCAGCTCTCACAGGCACCGTGCCCTCCTCCATCAGTGCAGACCCACACAAAGGCTGTTCACCAGCCAGGTGAAATTAAAGGTTCACTATTACAGTGTCACTGAGAGTGACCTCAGGCGAGGCTTGGCTGTAATCTACTGAGCAGCCATGGGCTGTCATTGCTGGATTTCCTGCATATCACACGGTAAGCATAGGCGTCAGTAGGAATAATCACTCTGCATGTAGCCCTAACGAGTGGTGTTTCTGGAGACCCATGCATGTATCACCTGTATGTGCAGGGGCAGGATACCAAAGTAGGGCAAGCTCATGCATTCCTCTGTTTCACGAAGCAGCCTACAATTCTTTCCTGCATTTTAAGAGAAGGCTTCGTTCTTAAAAGTAGCCAGAAAGTGTGCCAAGCCTAGCTTCTGCTTTCATGATCAGTCTTTATAGCAGTCAGCTCCAAGGAATGTTGCAGTTTCCTTTAATGTTGTGTTATCACATCAGTCAATGCTGGTGGACTCTCCAAGTGATCACCTCTCACATCTTGTTGGATCAGCCAGCGATCCCACAAGAAAATGCCATGCTCAGCTCATTGAAATCAGTGGAAGATGCTGCTTTGACAACTGAAGCATCATCTACCTGTCGTGTACTTGTATTTAGCTGCCACCTGACAGGTACAGTATGAGAAGGAGTGCTGGGCACTGAAGCATTCTAGGTCCATTTGGACCATTTCAGATGTATATATTAGTGTGATTCCTTCATACTCACCAAGCAATGGTGATTTCCAGAATGGGAAAACTGAACTCCCCGATTGTTATTTCTGAAAGATTTTGGTGGGTGTCCTTTTTGAGATTTCTCAAATTTGACTCACCACCTCAGCCATATGATTCCTCTAAAGGATGAGAACATTGCAGCCCAGCCCAACTTGAGGCAGCGTCAAGTACTGTCATTGTTGCTTCCCTGCTGTGCTAAATTGTTTCTGAACATGAATTCTGGTCTGTGTCTGACAAACCAGATGTTTACTTGCTGTCTTTCGTAGTCATTTTATTTATTTATTGGGATTTTCTTTTGGTATGTACTGTTGTATCATATATGGTCCCAGTGCTGCAGTCTGATCCTGCAGGCTTGTAGTGACTCCCTGCAGGGATGTGGGATGCTCCAAGCAGCATTGTTTAAAATCTGTGTTGTCATTGAGTGGGTTGGTTTTTTTTTTTTTTTGTAATTCAGCACTGACACTTCCTGCTGACCTGATCTAGTTGTTAGGGAGAGGTTTCCTCTAAAGGACACCTTTTATAAGCAGCTGAAAGATGCATCACAGCAAGTTTGGGATTTTGGCTGGAGTTGGCAGATGTCAGTTCCTCGCATATTTCTACTTCATTTTTATCCCTAAACCAAAGGAGATTAAACTGGTTAAGAGATTAAGGCCACAAGCCAATAACTAGAAATATGGGTTCTTTTCACAGCTATGGGCAAATCATATTTATCTGTCTGTGGCCTGGATTTTCTGTCTGTAAACTGAGGGATAATAGTGGGTGGCTCTGTAAAGCACTTTGCTCAACTGGAATGCAAACAGCAAAACAAGTGCAAAGTATTATGATTCATTACCTCCAATTCACATTTTTACACTGCTCATGTCTCTTCTGTTGCTTTGGTGTTTCTTTAACTGTTCAGGGAGAATCACAGCGAGATCGAGAGGCGCAGGAGAAATAAGATGACGCAGTACATCACCGAGCTGTCGGACATGGTGCCCACGTGCAGCGCCTTGGCTCGTAAGCCTGACAAGCTGACAATTCTCCGGATGGCCGTTTCCCACATGAAATCCATGAGGGGCACTGGAAACAAATCTACTGATGGAGCTTACAAGCCTTCATTTCTTACAGAACAGGTAGAATTTACAAAAATGTCTGTTTTCTCTGGATTTTGCGCTTAAAAGGTGTGAGAAAATGCTGAGGGGAGTAGAGCCTCAGCTTGGTCCTTCACTGTTGTGTAGCAGCTGGTACCAGTTACAAATCCAAGGTGACAGTTTTTGTGACAGTTTGGACTTGATCTTAGTGCTATGACAGATCTTTCTTTTTGAAGAAGCAAATTAGCATCCCTATCATTGAGGTCTGTCCACCTGAAGAACAAGTCCCTTGCTGCCTCTCAGAAAGGAACTGTCACCTCCATATCTGGGTTCTTCGCATCCTGACAGAGATCCTCTAAAATAAGTAACAATGAGTCTGGAAAGACCTGCCTCTCCCTCTAGGGATTAGAAGGTTAAAACCATTGTTTAGTCTTAATGCAGGAGTTCCCAGCAGCTGAACTGGGCAGAGATTAATCCCATCTGTACTGGCTGAGGTACTTCCTTGGTTACATTTTTGATGGAAGAAGGAAGATGCAGCCAGTGCTTGAAGGAACGCTGTGTTTAACTGAGCACATAGAAAATTCCTACTACCTCCATTGTTTTTGAAGTCCTATGGGTGTAATGTTCATTTTTGTGGTCTGAAGCGATTTAAGCACTTACACATGTAAGTTATGGCTGGAGGCAATGCTTCTTTCTCTTAGATAAACAGCAGCTGCTGCTGACCTCTCAGTGCTCATGACTCTGCTTATGTCAACTTTCCTGAAGTACGTTTCTGGAGGGACTGTGCCATTCTGCTGATTGTTGGTGGCACACCTTCATCACTTCTCATTGCAATTTCTTTGGGTTTTTTTTTAATCTTGCAGAATGACAGAGTTTGTTTTCATCTTTTTTTAATAACATGTGCAAAACTGGCGATATTCTCAGTATAGTGTGGCCAGCTGTGCTGTGAGGTTTTCTGTTTAGTCAGTGGTTCAGGATCAATGTGCTTTCTCTATAATAAAGCAGCAGAAGCTGACAGTCTGTTGAGTGTTTCTTGACATGAGTTACCCGTTTCTTGGTAGTTTGCCAGATCTTTATCCTCACCTTATCAGCTAATATCTACCACTTGCACCCTAGCCCTCCTGAGCTGGAAGGAGGTGAATTCTCACCTGGAATGGAACTCAGGTTGTCCAGAGCTCTCTGAGTTCCAGACCGTGTAAAGAAAAGGCCAAAGGCAGGGGTGCTTCACGCCCTTTGGATCTCAGAGGCTTCATACTCACAGGCTGGAAAAAGAAAGCAAGAAGTGATTGAACCTTCTTGTGTAGTGGCTGAGGCCCCCTAATGGAAGAGGAGGCTGGGGATTCTTTCCTTGTTCCCGTTACACTTTCTACCTTTTATCTGGTGACTGTTTAATTTACAAACAGAGCTCATCCTAAGCAGGGCCGGGGGGACCAAACTAGAAAGTCTTACTGGTTTCTTTCCAATTAAATTATTCAGAACGTTTAATTAAGCGTTTGCCATGAGTTAGAGCTGTTCATTTCCTCTGTTTGTACCCTGAAATATCTTTTTATTTTTTAATGTTAGATGCCTATCACACAATATGCAGTGAGTATTAGTTGTTTATTTTCCTAAAGTGCATTGAGATCACCAGATGAAAGGCAATAAAGGAAAACAAAATGTTTGTTATTGGGATCAGCAGTTTATGCCTTGCAGCAAGTTTGGTTGTATTGTTACATCAGAGAAAATTTCAGGGAAAATTGCAGTGAAAATTTCTGTCTAGGTTTTGATCAGCTACTAAGATCACAAGAAAACAATGTTCTCTTACAGTGGCAGTATTTAATTTCCTTTTCTTGCTGGCATTCTAATCACATCCTTTCTTTGGAAGGAACTGAAACATCTTATCCTGGAGGCTGCGGATGGGTTCCTGTTTGTAGTTGCAGCTGAGACGGGAAGAGTGATCTACGTGTCAGATTCTGTGACTCCCGTGCTAAACCAGCCACAGTCTGAGTGGTTTGGCAGCACTTTGTATGAGCAGGTCCATCCAGACGATGTGGAAAAGCTGCGAGAGCAACTATGTACCTCTGAAAACTCTATGACAGGTCAGCTATGTCTGGTGTACGGTCCTGGGGGTTAAGGATCCCTGCAGAGGTTTTCCTGACTTTCAGAATGCCTGGTTTAAAAGTCTGGTTAAAATGAAATCCAGCAAGATTAAACTGTGTTTTCTTGCAGGCAGTGCAGTAATATAAATCTTCTTCTGTGTAACTACATTCTCCTTCCTATTCATTTGACTTCACTCAAACCACCTTCACGTAGCTCTGCATTCAAACTCTGGTTTGGAATCTGGGTTGTTTTCAGGCTTGGTCTGGAAATCTAGATTGTTTTCATTTTATCCTCAATGTGCTTGTGACTTCTTTACAAATGTGTGTTTCTTTAGGACAGTGCTTAATCAAAAATCATACTTTAGATGTTCCCATTGTTGTACAAGTTCCTTGTGGTTTGCTAATCAGAATCTTGAGGGGAAAAAATCCAGTGTTTGGCAATTGAAAATACAGTGGATTTTAATCATGAGGGTTGCTCCTACAGCAGTAGTGTAAGTTACCTCTAGGTTGACTACCTATCATGTTACACATAAAACTAAAACATATTCATATCTCCTCTATAACTGGCTTTTACAGTTATTCATGCTCAAAGCTGCCAGTGGGAAACTACCTTGTGTTTAATAGGATATGTGTATGTTAGAGCTATGAGAATTAGCTAAATCCTGTTTTAAATCAAACTTGGAAATGAGGAAACCCAACTTCTCTTTTTATTCTTCATATGTTATGTTTATAGCTAAAGGAAAAAATGTAGGGGATAATATTTAACAAAATCCTGACCCATGCAAAAGTAACATTATTTCTCTTTGCTTTAATAGTTTAGAATTCTGACCTGGTTTGCTGGAAGTTTTGTTGTGTTTCATAACTCAAAGGACAGTGATCCAGTTTTGAGTGAACCTGCACACTGTTTACAGCTTCCATGTCAAAACAGTGCCAAATTCATGATTTCCTGTGGTTTGAATGTGATGTGGTTTTGGCAGAGCTTTCATGTATTCAAATTGGAAGCTCAAAGCAAAATTCTGTGGTGAAAATCCAGATGGATAGAAACCAAGTGAACAGTTAGGGGAACCTGTACAGGGCAAAACAGCTGAGTTTCATACCATGAGACTTGCAAAAGAGCACAACCTCTGTTTTTATTATGTAGCCTGTAATACATTTAATGTATATACCATCTTCCTCCAAGAAGCAATTACTCCAGAGCCTCAGTGAACAGTCATGTTTTGACTTCCAAAAGTGCTCAGTTGTGGGACTTAACCTGCTCAAACTAGAGCAGGACTGGACAAATGCAGAGCACTTCTAAAAACCCAACTCTGTATTTTTTCCAGCCTTAGCAATGTGCTTTTCTTTTACACTGAATTGATCTGTAGCCAGTGGAAAGAGAAGTTAAATAGTATTTATAGAACTAAGTCTTTTCCCTCCCTGAGTCTTTTGGAGTTGTCAGATTGACACAGAAGGCTTGTAAATCTGGTGTACATGGACAGCTGAGCATTTTCCCAGTGTGAGTAAAGCAGGGTCGCCTGCTCAGCTCTTTGAGTAGTTTTGTTTTAAAGGTGTGGCTGGTGAAGTACAGTTTTTCAGTCTGTGGAACATATAGATAATCAGGAAGTTCTGGATTTATTATTTTAAACTTGTATTCCCTTGACTCCATAAGGCACGACTAAATAAGAGAAGCAGTCTTCTATAAGGACTGTCAGTCCAGCCTCAGTTTGTTTATAAGCAGCTTGCAGCAGCTTCAGCACCATCACTCTTGCTCCTTTGAGATCACTTTCTGGGAGAAAGGTGTTTCCAGAGTACATTCAGTCAGTTACTCCTTCCCTTCCTTCCCTTCCTTCCCTTCCTTCCCTTCCTTCCCTTCCTTCCCTTCCTTCCCTTCCTTCCCTTCCTTCCCTTCCTTCCCTTCCTTCCCTTCCTTCTCTACACTTCCCTTAGAAGCCATATTGAGAGTAGTAGCTCTGTAATAGGTACCAAATGAAATATTGCAGTGACCCGAACTAATGTGTGCCTTAGTGACATTTTAAAGGAAGTCACGGAGGCAAATGCATTTCTTCTAATTTGGTGTTTATTAAACCAAATTTCCCTTGGCTTTCCAAAGGCATGTTTCATGGAGAACGCAGGGCAATGTAGAGCTTGAAAGAGATGGAAATCACAAGCCAGTCAGCTGCATTTGAAATTTTTACTGCTCAAAGTGAAGTTCACTTCAGGCAGCAGGAACATAAGCATCTTTTAGTGACCTCTGGCTGTTGAGCACAGGATCTGCTTAGGGAAAAGAAGAGATTTTCAAAGGAAGATGTAACAGTATGTTAAGATTTTTAATTTTACTCTCTTCCTCATTTTCTCAGGGCTTGTTTTCTGAACCCTGTGACCTCCTCTCTCAGCCAGTGAACTGGGGAAGCAGTGAGAGCATCTTGACAAAAGAGAAACTTCACTTGCCTTGCAGCAGATTGGAGCAGTGCCCTTTGCTTGTATTTGTCTTGTTACAAGGGCTGATCATTAGTGCTGTATTGCTGGGATTTTCCCAGCACCTCTTAGCAGTCCTGCTACCCAGAGATGCTGCTCCAGACCCTGAGGACTTGGGCATCTGCCACTGCCAAAGGGGAGTGACAGAGAACAAGCCAGTGGGGAAAGCAGGCTCCCACTCACATTTCTGCCCCTAAGAATAAGACTGGGACTGGGGCTGTGCTCACATGAACATTTCTTTGGCAGTCACACAGCTTATGCAATCCTCACCTCATTTCACCCTCTCCTCCTCTGGCATTTATGTGGTACTACATATGAGTCACATCAAGGGGCTGACCCAGCTGAGAGCTAAACTAAGCTAAAAACCCTTGGTTTTGGTGGAGACAACTCTTTGGCCCACCTTATCATGGCATTTCTTGAACTCTTCTGAGTGCAAACACCAGGGAGAAGCAGGAAGTGAAAAGTTAGTGGTGAGGAGGAGACAGGACTTCAGGAGCTGTAAAAGTATAACTCACATTGACGTGCCTGTTTAACTGTGGCTTCAACCACTTGGTGTGTTTGGGGAGTTAATTGCTTGCTCTACTTTGAACTCTTAGGATACGGGGAAGGATGGATAGCTTCAATTTCATTTTATGTCCTTGGAGATCTTATTCCCTGGAAATGGAACAATTGTCTGCTTGTTTATTGCGCACTAATTGCTAACACATTGTAGCAACAGGAAAGCTGAACTGTGGCGTGTATGTAGGGTTTGAAATGCTCTAGAACAGAGCAGCTGAGCCTTGATGATGGCAACAAATGGTGCTTCCAAGAAGTCTTTACATGCATCATGTGTGTGATTAATAAGAATGGGGCAGATATTCAGAATGATAGTTCATTTTCCCTCTTTGTTCTTGAAAGTCTGCAGATGGCAAAACAAATCACTTCAAATATGGATGAAGGTCAGATTCCGCAGGATAATCCATTAGCAAAGACCTCTTTGCCCTTAGTGTGCACTGGTGGAACTTGGTGGATGTTGGGTTCAGATGCAGGCTCAGTCCTAGTGCCAGTGAGAGCCTCTGAACAGTTGCAGACAGCAAATCTCTAATGGTGCAGGGAACAGACAGAACTTTCAAGTGCAGAGGAAAACCACTATTGAAGAATTCCTCTGCTATGTTTGCTTTCAAAAAAATGACTGAGCAAGTATTGTAGTAGACTGTCCTTCTGTTAAAATACAGTGTTCTAGAGCACTTTGCAAGGCTGATTTCTACCAATCTAATTCTCCATAAGTAATTTTTGAAAGAGTGGATTGATGAATATAGACACCCCTGTATGGTTGCCTGGAAATACTCCAAGTGATTCCATGATGTGTCTCAGATGTGCTTGTCAGGGCTGTAAGATCCCTGTCGCTGCACCCAGCATCTCCAGTGGTGCGATCAGGAAACACCCAGCTCAATTCTGAGCTGAAGGCAGCAAAGCACGTGGAAATCCAGCTATAACATCTTCCTTCAGCCTCACCCTCCATGCTAAGCAGATGAGGCAGGGAAGCAGATGTAATCCCACTCATGACACAAAGCCTCCTTTGGACAGTCAGGTTCCCAAGGAGTCCTTGCAAACTGTTTCAGCTGAACGGTTAAGGGGTGCTGGAAGTGCAGAGCTGTGACTGCAAGAAAGTTATGAGAGCCAGAGCCTCTACAGCTTTCATTTTCAAGTGATTTGAAAATGACTAAGTCACTTCACTTGCTAGCTGTAAAAGATTAGTTGAGGTTACTTCTGGACAGAACTTGTGTGCCAAGTTTAGTCTTGGCATGATCTTTTATTGCCATTCTTCATAAGTGCGAAAAAGTAGAACTTTATGGTGGAAATCGTGACTGACCACAGCAAAAGTTGAGCTGATAGGTATCCTTTGAGAAGAAAAGAGCATTTTGTGACAGTTTTCTGTGGTTTGTGTATATTATGGAAGCATCACTCCATGTTATACAAGCAGAGATTTGGAATGGGGAGCCTGTCTCACAGCACCTTCTAATAACATGTTGTCTTGCAGTGATGATTTCAGCGTATGCAGTTTTCTGTCCAGCTGCAAACCTTTGTTACCAAACAATTTATAGACACAGCCACAAAATCCAGATGTTGTAGATAAGAGTCAAATTGTCTGCAAAATGAGAAGAATAGTGTTCAGCTCAAAAGAGGGAAGTGCCAGAGACCAGTGGCTCACCAGTGGAGAAGCAGAGAAAAGCATTCCACCACTGAACAGATGGTAAATAACCATGTGAAAGAGAAGATTACAGATAACTTCTCTCCACAACAGATAACTCTTCCTGAAAATTGGCACAGGAGTTTTTGTTCTGTGAGTTGCCTTATACTTCCATGCCTGTTTTCCAACTGATTTCTGCATGATCTTTCATAGAAGAAAGAGGGTGGTTCTCGTGTTGACAACCAGCCAAGTGAATGCAAATGTGTTTTGAACTCTGACTTTTCATGAATTATTTAGGACTCCGGCTGATACAGAGAAGAGCTGGATGAGACTCCTGTTTGGCTTCACATATAAAATTCTCCAAAGAAATTCAAAGACTAACTTGAGGCATGACCAGAAACACAGCCCTGGCAGATATAATTCTGTTGTGCCTTAAATGTCATCATCAGTAACAGTAAAACTGAAATCTAATGGAAAAGTAATATATTAGCAAAACAATATATGGGTTGACTTCTGCACTATATTGGCAAACCACCTTCTTAGTTTATCCACATCCACTTAAAAATTGGATCAGCCTATTTATTAAAAAAAAACTGTAAAAATGTCTATTGTAGGTATTTGTGCCAGAAGTTTTATACCAAAAATATATTGTCAGAAGCTCTGTCTTCCCTGTCTTTTGTAGACATTAAGATACTTGTCAAAGATTGATGCTTTTCTACCCACAGCTCTTAACACTCCTTGAAAAAAAAAGTGAAAAGATACGAAAAGTCCCTTTTTTTCAGGGAAGCGTATCCTTGCTGAGACAGTCAACTAAACAAGAAGCTGTCGTAGAGCTCCTTTGGGACTTTGTTCTGTAGTCTTTGGTTCTGAAGAGCACATTTATCAGAGGTTTATGCATCAGAAAGGTACTCTGCATGTAAGGGGCTGTTTCAACTGACAGCACTTGATTTCTTTATTATTACTGTTTTTTTCACTTCTGCCTGTGAGCTCTTTTTAAGTACATGAACCCTAAAGAACCATCTGTCTCTGAAACGTGCCCAGCCCAGCAGATTAGGAAGTCAGAGAACAGAGAATTGAAAACAGATCTCAGTATTTTGGATGTTGCCCTCTTAGTACAGGATGACTGACCTAGTAAGACCATTGCCTCTGGGCAGGTAGGGAATGAGTTGTATATTTTGTTTATAGAGAGAGTTAATAGGTACTTGTGCTTTTTATCCCAGGATAAAACAGTGGTTCCTCATCAGCTGTTTTCACTGAATGTCCATGAAGCATCACAACCTGTAGGGTGAAGACAAGCATCCAGTAAACAACACACAGCAAAGCTGGTGTGATGGGGAGGAGAGAAAGTTTCCATAGACGTGATATGTCCTGAATTCTTTTTATGTCTCTGCAGAACTGTGCGAGACCTGACTCAATATTTTATGAGATTTTCCACCCACCCACACATACCCACACAACCCCCACTTTATTCCATGGAAGGGTGGAGGCTGGAGACAGCCGTGTCAGGATTATTGTACCTGCAATGGAGGGGAACAGAGGGATTTTTGAAAATAGAAACTTCAACACTGTGGTTGCCCTGAAAAAGAAGGAACAATTCTTGAAACATACCACCATTTATAGAATATATATGAGTGATTTACGTGGACAGAGTATTTCAGGTTCCAGTCTATTTTTACTATAGAGAAAGCCCATTTTGGCAAGGCATCTTTTTGTCTTCTAAGTGTGAAATCTGGAAAGAGATTTGCCTTGTTGTTGACGACTACCAAATCATCATGTGATACCTGTTTTTCAGCAAAGTTATGTGGTCCCACTGGCATTGCGGAGAGTGAAGAGGATGTTTCAGATGTGAGACTTTCCACACACACCACCCCATTGCTGTGCTGTTGTTCCAGAGAAGAAACCTGCCCACATTTTTGTGGACTGTTTGTTCTCGTAGCAGGAAGGTCACAGTGCCAGTCAGGGATGGCCTTTGAACTTGGGCAGTGCCCGGCACAGGAATTTGTGGGTTTTCAGCTTTAGTCTGTTCAGTCATCAGGTTTTTTACTTGCAGGATGGAGGAAATGAATGTCCTGCTTCCTCCATCCCCATTCTGTTTGCAAGGAAATGAATTAGTGCAGTAGGGGCTTAGGAGCAGGAAACAAGGAACCTGTGACTGTAGGGCATCCTGGAGTGCCATTCCTGCCCTTTCACACACTAGACAGTAACACAGAAATAAGAAAAAACATAGTCTGATCTCAAAAAATGGGTACTTTCAAATGATCATATTTTAAATGTATGGTACATTTAATCTCTCAAACATTCCAAGAGAATTTTGTTTTCCTTTGGTCTCTAGGACTGTTTCTGTGGGGGAAAAAAAATCTCAAATGTTAGGAGAAGCCAACTATGTATAAAACAGTTCAAAAGCAACTCCTACACAAACAGAGTGGCCCAGTGGTCTCCCTGCTGCTGACACATTCCATTTGGGTGGATAGTACTGGAAGGAAAACCAGTGATAATAAGTTGCATTTTTTAAAAATTACTTTGGTAATTATAATGGTGGTTTAAAGAGGTCAGTACACGCTTTTACCAAAATAAGGAAACAACGTTAGCCTAGTACTCTTGAGACAAACTTGCTACACCTGATTAGCATTAGGGAATGCTTTTAGGGTGAATTTTCAGGTGTTTGGACGTGCACATGCGAGTGGGGTTTGTGGTTGCTATTTCTCTTCAGTCTTCACCTTGAGTTTCCCACTTGGAAACTGCCACATACTTGGGTCTGTTATCACAGATGTTGGACTGGATCTGTTTCACCTGCTGGGTTTCAAGGGTGGTGGGTACTTCTTTAATGTTCAGTATTTGTTCAACCTGCTCTGTTTTGTTAAACACGATGAGATATATGGAGTTAGTGGGGGATTTTCCCGTTTCAAAAATACCAGTGTTTTACAGATACCTGAGCAACTTACTTGGTTAACACGTTGGCAATAAAACAGTCCAGGTGTGCCTCTTGGAGAGTTTTGGCACTGGCCCTGCTTGCAGTCCTCTCAGGTGCTTCAGTGCTTCGATGGCAGCAATTGCTGGGAGGATGCAGCCTTAACATCTGCCCTGTGGAGCAGGTGCTTTTCCTTTAGCCCAGTTTGAGTGTTGTGTTGTCTCAGTGAAGTCAATACGAGGCACTAAAATATTTTATTGTTTGTGGTCAGTTGTCACAGCAGCCTAGGGAGGCACAGGGAAGAGGAGTGACTCGTGTGTAGTAGTGTTTCACCCAAGTGTCCCCTTGCTTCAAACAGGAAATAATTGATTTATTCCATGCTGTTGTCATCTCTCCATCCTTAGCTGAGGCTCAGCTGTTTCACAGTACTGAGGCAGCAGAGGCAGGACTTCTTGGTCTTTGATCCTTCCCTGGCCTTCCACCAACTTGCTGAGGCCACGGCTCCCACGTGCTCCTCACTGACACCCTGCATGGAGCTGCGTGGAGGGACAATTCTCCCGTGTGGCAGCGCATAACCAGAGTGGGAACATGGCCCACGGGCAGTTTTCTGTAGTTTGATCTGTTTTATTGTAGTCTCTTAGATGTGAATTTACGTCATCAAACATTCTTCTTTCTGCTTTCATAGTGTGGAGACTTTTGCATGTGATTTGTAAGTGTTTGAGTCTTCAAAAAGCGAACTAAAACCTATAATGATGTTTTGCCCCACACCTTATTTTAATTGAACTGAAGAAGTAGCCTATAAAAACAACCAGACAGCATTTTTTCCCTCTGTCTCTTTCCCTTTTCATATGTTTAAATTTGATTCTGTTCATGGCAAAATATCTTACAAAGTCATCTTGTGGTCATTATTTATTTCCTCTAATGAACTATTCCATGGTGTGTTACCCCAGCCAGATTTCAGAACCAGACAATACTAGTATTTACTAATAAAGCATAAATCCCAGTTACTTGAGTTTGATAACAAAGTACAAATAATATAGAATGCCAGGAGCTGAAGCTTTTTTGGCAAAAGGAGTTTTCAGTAAAGCTTCCTGCTGAGCGACCAAGTGAAACAAATACATTAATTTAAAAGCTACTTACAACCTTTATGTATTGATTTATTATGCAGCTGTGAATGGTAAAAAAATAAATTTTATATTTCAGTGTTATTTTGGATAGCTATTCTGTCCTGGGAGTATCTGCTGATGGTGCTTTGGAGTTTCTGGGGTTTTCCATCCTTTTTCTAGTTACAGAAAGTCCAAGTGTCTTTTGAGGAGCTGTTTGTACCTTGGATCACTGACAGACCTTAGTGTAATAGTTTTCTCCAGCTCAGCCTTTCCTTCAGATACATCTGATATTTGCAACAGAAGGGCTACCCCGACTGCCCAAGTCAGGGAACCATGAACTCTGTCATATGTACTTGTTTAGGGGCTGAGCCTGAAAACACCTGCAGAGATCACAGATAGATTCTGTGTATTTATGTACAGGGAGAGCTTACATATCTGTATGGGCTTCTATAAGCTGTTTTTCTTAGTATGCTGAATGTGTCCCATACTTAAGGTAACCATTCTTGAGAGTTCAAAATACATTTAGTTAAAATGTTTTCTGGGTTGTTTTTGGTGGTTTTTTTTGTGTTATAACTTAATTTTCAACATATGCTTTGAATTACTTGCTCCAGTTTTATGTCCAGTTTTTCCAGGTCCATCAGCAGAGAGAGACTTGCATGTGATCTGTAACACTATCCCTTCAGATAGTCCCTTAAAATTGACTCAATAGCAAGGCTCAAAAGCCCACATACTTTCCTTTTTAATTTAATTAAAATGATGCATATTTGCCCAACACTGTGGAGAATGACATGATGCGGACTGGTTAGCCGAATGTGAAGGCAGGCACAGCAGGGACCTTTTGGCCTTGTGAGCTTTTATAATAACAAGTTGTATTAAGCCAACAACTGTGTAATGTGAGGGGTTTCTTATTGAAAAACAAGAGGGGGTGAGAAAGCTTTTCAATTCCCCCTTTGTGGGTCAGTGTCTCCAGTTGGTAAGTAGGGAACAGACAGATATTTAAAAATAGGTGCATTTCAATTGCATTACTTCTTTTTTTATTTTTTTAACTTGGCTGTTGATTGGATCAACTCTTCATTCTATTGTAGGAATGTCATAACTTGACTCTCATGCTTATACAACGCCTTTTGCAATTAGATGATGTAAACCTTAACATATTTAGAGAGGTTCAAGTAATCCCCCTGAGAAGCTAGGCTAGTGAGGAGAGTGAACTTTGATGGTTTATATTTATAATCATGGGATAGTTTTAGTTGGAAAGAGCCTTAAAAATCATCTCGTTCCACAGCTCCCCCCTGCCGTGAGCAGGGACACCTTCCACTAGCCCAAGTTTCTTACAGCTCCATCCAGCCTGGCCTTGAACACTTCCAGGGAAGGGACATCCACAACTTCCCTGGACAACCTGTGCCAGGGCACCCTCAGAGTGAAGAATTTCTTCGTAACAGCTAATCTAAACCTGCCTTTCTTCAGCTTAAGGCCACTGCCCTTTGTCCGTTCACTCCATGCCCTTGTTAAAAAGTCTCTCTCTCTGAGAATCAGAGCATTTTATGATTATTTTTATCTACAACTACAGCATGTTGAGAACTCATATTACTCATACGTGCTTGGACCCTGTTCCTAGCTGCACCTCCACTGCTGACTGACTGCAGGAAGGAGAAATCATTCCTTTGGGTTCAGTGTCCTCATCTTTAAAATAATAGTAAAAGTGTACAAGTCCTCTGGAAGTTGCTGTGATGTCTGCTAAGAGCAAATATGTGCTCAAAGCTAGTTATTTATTTTGTATTTTGATATATTTATTTATCAGTGTATTAGCAGTGCTTTGCAATGTAGTGGTGTGTGCAGTGGGGTAGGGCTATGGTGCTGCTTCCTGCTGCAGGATAAAACAAGCACGTGAGGGCAGGGAAGCCCAGCCTGGGAGAGCTAAAGCGGTCTCATAACATTTGGGTGTAGACACTGCCAGCTTTGGAGCAAGAGCAACTGCATTTTATCCCCGCCATCCCACGAGCTTCTTGGTTGGTATGTGTGCAGTATAGTCACAGCTGGGAAGTCCTGTGTGGTCCCTGGTGTTGTTCCAGGCTGTGTGAGGCTGACTGGTTTTACAGTTCTACTGCATTCCCAAGGGATATTAGTATGCCAGTGTCCCCTTGGCTTCGTTCTGGTGGAGAACTCGCCAGGGCACAAAATCCTCCAAGGCAGAGGAGAGAGGTATAAATGTTTGCTGCTGTTCAGCAAGCTGGTAGGGTGCAGTCCCATGTGGGCAGGTCCCATCCTCTCTGTACTGTCAGGCCAGCTGGGCAGCAAAGTGAAAAGTGTGCATGGGCAGACCTTGTTCCCCCCTGCAGTGCTTCCTGCTCCTTGAAACTTCTGATAGGATCATGATTTTAATGTCATGGAAGAGTTAGATTTCATCGACCATCTCCACTTGATTGGAATGTGTCCATTGTTGTTGTTGTCCCCCCACCTTGCCCCCCACCGTGTCCTGAGTTTCCCATAAACCAGGGAGGGAGGTGATGATTGTGGTCCATAATTGCTCATGTGTTGCTTTCCTGTCAATGAGGGGGCAGAGAGATGCACTTTTTGTCAGTACAGTTTTATTAGGATTGCATTGTTTGGTGTGTGCTCTCATGTGTATGTGCGTGGTAGATGAGTCTTTGCTTTTATGAGCCTTGCCTTAATGTAAATAATAAACTCCAGAATGCTAAGAAAAAGACTGTCCATATTTTGTTGTTGTTTGTTTTTTTTTTTTAATGTGTATATTGTTTTATTTGTATATTGCAAGCTTCTTCTGGCTTATGTAAATGTGAGTTCCTGGAAAGAGAGTCTTCAGCTACTGTGTTTGCATTGCAGTTGTGATTCTTAATGTGTTCTGTAACTTTTTGATATTGGGATCCACAGGGTAGATGCATATTTTTTACACTTAATGGAGCTTAAAGCACTTGCTGAGCTGCATTAAACACAAGATAAAATTGTATCCCTTACAAGGCTGTAAGGCTGTGCATTGAAAAGTTTTTTATTTTGTTTTAATTGTCAAATTAATGCAGAATAATTGTTCTGGCATAAGCTTATCAAGAGTAATATAATATAAATTTATCAAATTTAGGCTATTTACTCTTACTGAAGACATTTTGTTTATATATTTGTAATGCTTCTGTTGTTTTCAAGAGGAACTCTGTCAGCAGAGCACCTCAGTGCAAAGCTGAATGCTCGGTGTAGTCAGTGCACCTGTGTAAACTGATAAATGAAAATTTCAAGAAGGATTTCACCTTGTTTTCTTGAAATTGATTGTTTATCCCAAGCAGTGACCTGTATCTTGGTTCTCTGCAAACTGTAGAACACTCATCTTTAAGCTGATCTTTACTGCTAATTTCTAAACACTTAACGTACTAAAACAGAGCATCACCACAGAAATCCTTTGTTCTCTGACCCTTCCGTTTGAGGGTGAGCTTACATTTGGAGCTGTGTTCAGCAGCAACCTTGATCATCACTTTGTTTTTATTTTTAATTATTTCCTCTTGTTTTCCTCCATCCCTGTCTTGCTTTTTCCGGTTTTGTAGTAAGATAAAGACGGTTTTAGTTTTCATAAGGATTTTTGGGTGCAGTATTCCTGTGTTCTGTTTGTCTTCCTCGAGCAGCCTGTGGAGTATTTTTGATGAACACAAAGTCATCTTTTGTTATCTTGTCCAAACCAAACTTAGTTAATCCTTCATTTTATTTTGCCTGGAAAGAAATATGTGGACAATCGGTGGCTGAGAATAATTATGAAATATCTAACTTTTCCTTTGTGAGACAGGACATTATCATCTAGAGGGTGAAACTTGTGGGGTTGCTGAAGGTATTGAGGGCAAGGTGAGAATTCATACATTAATTCAGACTGTTTTCTTACCATGATTCTATGCAAGACAGAAATACATCTACTGATGAGTTAGAGGGAAATAGAAAATGGTATCATGTACTTTGCCAACAGTATTTTTGTGCATATGAGTCCAAAATAAATTTCTTCTGAGATCTGTAAGCTGGGTGTTTCCATGCTGCAAACTGGACGTGAGCACTGTGTGGTTGTTTTAGACACAGCCATTTCAGCTTGCACTGAAATTTTTGCAGAAGAATGCCCTTATGTAACAACCCTTCTCTGTAGTGACAGACTGTAAGATTCTTAGGAACTGGAAATCCACCAGAGAAAGCATTTGTGGTAGAATTAGGTGTTGAAGTTTATGGAGTTTTGAATCCACAAAAAAACTCCAGAAAACCAAAAAGAACTGAAAAAAGTAAAAAGAACAGACTGTGTTTGATTACCAGGCTATAAACCTTAGCATGCAGAGCGTAAACGTGAAGGAACACATTTTCTAATAGGCTGGTGCTATTGTGAGAAAGTGGATTTGAGCCAAACTCCCAGATTTGAAACCCCATGAACTTCAGTAGGCCCAGGCCAATCCTTGGCTTAGATTCATCTCAAAACATTGCAAGCACAGGAAACAAGTTTGAGCATTCTCAGTAGCAACTGGAGATCCAGAAGGGGAATGTTTGTGCATGATCCGGTCGCTGTTTGCACATGCGAGGGGCACATCAGTGCCAAGATGAACATTTGCCCCCTTGATCATCATGAGAACATTTTTAGAGCATCTTTAAAAACACCCTGCAGGGAATGTTTCTGGCATGGATCCTCAGTACTTGAATCTGTTACCAACTTTTCTCTTTAGTGGAGAGAGCTTTATATGGCTTCTTGAATTTTACACAAATAATGAATCACTTGCCCACTGCCCTCACCTTTGTGTCCCTGTGTGTACCAGCCCTTGCCTGTCACGGCAGCTGCCATCAGGCTCCTGGATCACATGGTGGTTTCCTGCTCAGAGGACAACTGCTTTATTACAGGTTGAAGCAATACTGCCTTCTGGATGGGGACTGTAGTGGGGAGATTTCAACAAATTGCCAATTACACCCAGAGCAACCAGAGAGATTCATGTGCCGGTTTTAATAAGCATTGTGCTCATTTGTTTGCTTTCTCCTTCGCAGCGCAGCAAACTCTGGTTTCCTCAGAGTTGTGCAGCTGCTGTAAAAGGCAGTAAGACAGCAGTGTCAGTCACAGCAGTGCTCCTGCTCTTGCTGTATCCCAGGGTTGTGTCTGGAGCTGGAGAGGGGAAAAGTTTAACATGAAAATGAACTACATGCAATTACCAGTTTATGGGGAAGCTCATTATGAATCCAGCTGGTGGTGGCACTGGGCTGTTAAAATGCTCTTCTAAGAAACTAGAAGAAGAAATTCAGTTGGCAGTTGTCAGAGCATCCTGGAATACTTCTTATTAATAAGAATGTAATTGCCACGTTTAACATGAGATGTGCTTCATGTTTGTCCCATGGAGAAACCTAAATAGCATTTATCACTGAGGATGCAGGAACACACATAGCTCTGTCACAGAACTCTAAAATATTCCTGTCATCAGCACATACACCTCCTTGAACTGTGCTGCCTGTGTGACTCTGAGATGCAATTTATGCCAGTTTGCTTGATTTAGTCTATTAATCTATAATTTTTCCTCTTTTGAGTATAATTTGATCATAAGCTTCTAATAACAAATGAGACACAAACTGCTTGTTCTTTACCGAAATCTGTAGTATATTGTTAGAGCTCTACAAGGTTGACACATGCACGATGGACTATTGAACCAAGCTGCTGACAGAGCTTTGTCATAATATCAGTACACCAAACATTTCTCTGACTCACACTCCCACAAACCCCCTGCAGAGATTTTGTAAGTCAGGGCAAAATTTAGAAGTCTATTTGTTAACTGGTACATATTTCAAAGACACTGCCAAACAAAAAAGCTAAATTTAAAAACTTTGACTTTTGTTGTTGGGGGTTCCAGACATGCCAAAGGAACATATGTCAGCAATTTTAGACTTAGTGGCCACGTAATTGTGAAATGTCCTTTTTTTTTTTTTTTTTCTTTAAATAGATGCTCTTGGATGATAAAAACAGAGAAATTTCTATTTGCTGTTAGGGTTACATTTCCTGTCACTGTTTTTTGATTAATATTAGTGCCTCTTCAAGAATTTATATTGGAATGAAAAAATAAATTGAACAGAAAATAAGTTTTCTTTTGTTTATGTGTGTAACAAAGTTGTGCCCTAAGAGAAAATTGTTCTTAATGGCTTGATTGGACTGTCATGCTCACATGGACAGCCATTGGGTCCTGCACATATATTCTGTCTTTATTTGCTTTGTCACGTCTTGTCTTCATTTGTGAATCACTTTGCCTCCTGCCTGATGTCATTTTATTTCTCTAAATTATGCGATTAGTTGAAGAGATGGGGAGATAGACTGTGTCATTTGCTACAGGGAGACAGAGAGACGGACTCTGATCAGGGCAGGGAAGTGTGTTTGAACTTCGGATCCATCCTACAGCATCGGGTCAGCACAACTGAGCTGGGAAATGTGGTGGTGTGATTTCTTCCCAGCTCACACCTGAATCACAGACCAGTATTAATATATATAGCCCAGTGCTTTGAATTGAAGCATCTTTAGGAATTGTTCCCTTGCTGACTTCTTAACCATCTGAGATACACCTTGGAGATACATCAAATGATTCTGGCCTGTTGGCAAGGGTGGCTCTCCTCCAGAAGGAGTTACCTGGAGTATACCCTAAAACTAAAATGCTACTGCCTACTTCCTTGTCTAAAACATTAATCCTTGAACTATTATGTAACGAATGCATTCCCATTCATGGATGGAAGTAAATATTTAGAGCTAGAGTAATTCTGAACTTAATTTTTGGCAGTAGGTTTATTTCAGAACTTAATTTTTGGACAGAGACTTTTAGGTCAGGGTGAGGGAGACTTTGAATGTATTTTGCATGGTTTCTTCAATTCAGTACAGACAGAATACAGTATCTTATATTGCTGTAAACCTGGCTAGTTATATCACAGTAAAGACTTAGGCTTGTATAGTTTCATTTATTAAAAGATACCCACCTTAAACATGTGGGTTTGCTCGTGGCCATGTGTCATCTGCACTGGTGGCTGTCATTTAATTGCCTGGCAGCTGTTCCACTGCATTTCTCTTGCCCACTGTCACTTTTGTGGCTGCATCCAGCCCTTAAGCATTGTGGATCTGGGCCAGTGACTCATTTCTAGTCTGTGCTAGATTTTGTAGTCATCTCTTAGCACTTGAGCTGTAGATGTGAAAATCCATTCTGTTAGTTCTTCGGTGATAAACAGAAGGATTCTGGGTGATACCCAGGGTCCTGCAATCACTGATCTCAACCTGTCTGTAGTAATCACTGTCTTCTGTTTTGAATGAAAAAATTAATCTGTTACCCCTTTCCTACCCTTGCACACCCTCCATCGTCTCCTCTCTTGAGATGACTTGGTGGCTGTCATCCCTTTTCCAGGCTGTGCCTGTGATGTGTGATTCTGAGGGTTGTAGTCAGCAGCTGCTGTGTGGGGAATCAGATCATCTCACTGATCGGGCTGAAAATTAACTTTAGAAATGCTCTTGACATGTCAGGTTTTTATCAAGTTTGAAGGGCCCCACCACAAGTGCTGTTGTGACAAGCCCTGTATCTCATCATCAAGGAGGAAAGTTTGGTCTTACGTGCTTCTCACCATCATGACTTCTCACCACAGCTCTGTCTGTGAGGTGGTGCTGTGGTGAGAGTGTTCTGGATAGGCACAAGCACAGGGAGAGGGGAGCAGCTATCAGGGAAATGATAAGTGTTGCTTTATCCACAGTGCTGGTACACAGTGGAGCCAGCGGATCAAATCAAAAGCTAAGCCTGCTGTCCTTGTCTTGTTTGCCTCCAGGCATTTGACTCTGCCTTGGAAGTTGGTCTTGGGCCAACCAAGAAAAGAGCCATCACTCTTGTGACTCAGAGTCGGCTTTGCTGAAACTGTTGGTTAAACCAGCACATAACTGATCCTCCCCTGTGAGACCAGGATCAAGATCTTTTGTTGGTATTTTTTCGCCTAACTGGGCTAATGGCATTCAGCTTATGAACTTCTTGTTATCTTAGCTACTAGTAAGTAAATGGAATTAAACTCATATACTGAACACCAGTTGCTCTCCCTGGCATTTCTAGGGCGAATCCTGGACTTGAAGACTGGAACAGTAAAGAAAGAGGGTCAGCAGTCCTCCATGAGAATGTGCATGGGATCGAGGCGCTCCTTCATTTGCAGGATGAGGTATGCATTTACCTTGTATTCCCGTGATGGTTCCAGTCCTGTCTCAGGGTAGACTTCAGACATTTTGTTGTGCTGATTTGACCTTGCTTAAACACCAAAGGTGTAATGACACACTCCCATGAAGCATTTCTAGAATGCTAGCTTTAGGAGCTGGGGTAAAACTGAAACCCGTCTTCCTTTCCCTTAATGCCAGAACAGCACCTCATTTGTGTGTTGTAGTTATTCTTATCAGTGTGGGGTGTAGGATGCTTTTCCCAGAGAACTTCATGACAGCTTCAGCCCTGGAATGTTAGCCATTGTCTTTTCTGGTCAAGTTACTCAAATCGATACTTTGGGAACAAAGCTTTCGCAAGTGAAATGAAAGCCGAACTCTGTGTATTTTTTCAGCAAACCAATAATATTAAAAGAATCTTGAAAATAAACAGGAATTCAGTTGCAAACTTGCCAGCTATGTAGGAATTAACCTAAGCCTGGTATGAATTAACCAGATGTCAGCTGGCTGATACTAGATAAATGAGTAATTGTTAGAGGGTTTTTAATTTGCAAGTTTTTCAACTTCTTCTGCATTGTTTGGGCTTCTCTAAAGAGATTTGTCTGCCCAGTGCTTTTCATCGGGGCTCATGAGCCCTTCTCTTGTTTTAGTGCTAACAGGCTAAAATGCCTTTTGCTATTGCAATAAACTTCTGTCTGTGTGGTGAGGAGGGGAAAGTACATTATTGCGTCTGTAGGCTATGTCCAGGATTCGTGCTGAAAACAGTGAATGGAAAGTTCATTATAGAATGAAACACACAAAGCAAAATATTTGACATATTAAAGTACAGATGCCTCTGCATTGGTTATGTGATGGATTTTTTTTCCAGTCCTGTGAAGATGCTGGATGTATGGCTCTTGGGTGCTTTTGTAAGATGTTTATATACTTTGTACCTGCAGGATCAGACTTCAGAGCTATAGAACCTTTAACTGGGAGGGAAGAAATGCAGCACAACAGAGCAGCACGGGGAACACTGCTTTTTCTTCCTCCAAGCTGCGCATCATGTTCGGAGGGCTTTTGAGTGCAAAGAAAACCAGGCCTAATGTCATGCGTGCAGTTGTTCCCCAGCTTTCAAAACAACAACTGAGATTGCAGTTATTTCCTATCACCCTGATCCTGTAAACTCCAGTACATGAGAGTGATTTTACACATGCCAGTAACCCCACTGTTTTTGTATTTCTAAATCTTATTTTAATTGTTCATTCTTTCTCCTTGGCAGTGACTGATAAGAAACAAAAAAGAAGGAATAAAAAGAAAACCTTCTGGGAAGAATGAACCTCAAATAATGTGAACTTTCCTTGTGATTACTTCTTTAATTGTTATTATTCTTTTTTTTCCATTGAAAATGAACTGCTTTTACCCTTCAAACTATTTACTCAGCTTCAGATGGATTGTTGAAATTATAGTTAGGCATACTTAGAAATATCACAAAATACACATGAACAAGTGTTAAGCAAAGTTACTTGACAGTGTAAATAGTTTGATCTTGCAAACATTAGCTTTATACCTACTGACATTGTAGCTGGTGTATGGCAGTGGAATTGCTCTGTCCAGGGAAGCTACTGGAACACTGAGATTGGTTTGTGTGAACATTTGGGGGCCTGACTTATATTTTTCTCTAGTTTTCATCCTTTTTTATGACATTTTGAAATGTGTCTATTCTTTAGTCTCCTTGGAATATCACTTTCAAATAGTCCTTAGGTTCGGGGAGTGTGGAAAGGAATCCTTTGCAAGTGTCTTTTATTTTTCTGAAATAAAGAAAATATTTGTAGCACATTTTAAAAGCTCAGCCTGTGGAAGCAGCACCTGCTAAGAAAACATGAATATGCAACTTCTTGCCAGAAATAAGTATCCGTTATTGTCTACTTATATATGGTAGTAAAGATCTTAAAATACATTTTCGTCATGTGTATTTATATTCATTTTTGAGCCCTTTAAAATACTAATTTACTTTTAGGTGTGGAAACGCTCCTCTGGATCATTTACCTCTGAACAGAATAACCACCATGAGAAAAAGATACAGGTACTATTACTTAATTTACCACAAAGCAGCTGTAGTTGCCCTAAGCACTCTCATTTGCCACTGGGCTAATGCCCCCTCCAGGAGTGTTACCTGGACCTGCACATGGCATGAAACAGCCCTGGGTCTGGGGACAGGAGAATTCACTAAATTCAGCTGTTGTGGAGTCACCGCATCTTTTTGCAAACAAAATCTCTGAGTGACAAAACATGTCACTCGGATTCTTTGTCTTACACCAGCTTCATCTCTGAATTAATCTTCAGTATCTTTCTCAGAGAAATATGGAAAACAGGTACAGCTCGAATAGCAACGTAACAGAGCTGGCAGTGTAAAAAAATCTAGGTTGATGCTTGGGTGTTTCCAGCATAACTTAGAAATACTGGTAAATCGTTAGCAGTCGTGGTTTAAAAGCATAAAGCCGTTCTGCATGGCAACCAACGTGATGTTCTTGTGTTTCTTGTTCTTTTAGGAATGGCCTGGGCCCAGTGAAAGAAGGTGAAGCACAGTATGCTGTTGTCCACTGCACTGGCTATATCAAGGCTTGGCCACCAGCAGGTGTGTGTCCCTCATGGAAGGTGGTGTGCACCAAACTGTCCTTAGGACAGCTCAAAACCTCACTGAGATTTCCTTGCTGCTAGAAAAATCGAGAATTTTAGTGGGGTAACCAATTAAAGCTCACCTTAAGAAACTTTTGATAACTAGAAATCAGCTGTTATGACTCACTCAGGGCACCCCTGTTTTTCTGTGTGACACTCTTCTCAATTTCATTGTCACAGAGCAACTGTAGAAATGGTCAGTAATGCAGGATTCCAGCAACTGGGACCAAGAGTTTTCAACCTGATAAACCAACATAAAAATGGTCTGGTTTTAAGAATGTGGACGCACAGCATGTGCACCTCTAGAAAACGCCAGCTAATGCTTTTATAATTAAGTACTGAGCTGCAAGCACCTATGTGTGAAAATGTGTAATTTCAGTTCAGGCACATGGGTGTTCACAGTGATGGTGTTACTCGAGAATGTTCGGTATTTGTGAGAAATTCTCTTTTGAGGCTGTTTTTCTGGGAATCAAGCCTTGGCATATTGCTTTGGTCTACAGAGAAAAACATTTACCTGCTGGAACTCAGTCTTACATATGGCAACATTTACCTTTGAAAAATTCAAAGAGGAGACAGTGGAGCTCATCCAGACCTCGTTATGAGTGGGGTTACTTGACCTTGGCATTTGCAGGAGTTGAAGAGGTTGTTTGCAATTTGACAGCGCCTGCTGGCATGAATCAAACCAGGAGTTGTCCTGCCCTTTTGTGGTTGTACACCACGGCCATAAATCACATTTATCCGGGGATTATGAGTCCTAAAAGGTGGTTTGTACCAAATGTGTGGAGTGGTGTGCAGACACCAGCATGCAGATGTGAACTTCTTGTTGGTTTTCTGCTGAATTGTGGTTTTGGAGGCAGAGGAGAGCTTCCCCTGTTGTTGTTAATAGGATTTAATAGGAGTCAAGATGTTTCAATTTCACTTCTAGCTGAAAAGAGCGAGAGCACAGTGTGTGTAAAGTGCTCTGAAAATTGAAGGTTTTTTCTGTTTTGTTTTCTTCCACAAAGAGATTTACTTTTCTATTGGTAATTCCAAACATAAGTGAATTCAACCTTGGTACACAGGAGGTCTCCTCAAGAAGGTGTAGGTCAAATAAGATTTCTTTCAGCTCCTTGCTTAGCTTGAATGAGAAGTTTGCTGCATGTTATGGGGTATTTAAAGAGATCTAACTCTTCTGAGGTGTATGTTGCTAACATAGAGCTGCAGACACATGAACTCATGTCAGCACTAGGGGCCAATGTTAGCAGTGTGTGCCCTTCAGCCACCAGTTCTGCAGGAGCATGGTATTAAAAGGATCTTCTGGATCTCTGAGTGCCCAGTGACCAGGTATCAACCACACTGTAAATTCCAGTGTGCATTAGTGAGGTCTTTTCCCCATCTCAACTCTTCCAAAACCTCACTGCTTTCCCATGCCTAACATCTTTAATTTTCAGTCCTCATTACCTTATGGGAAGTTTTTATTTCACTGAAGGTCAAGTGGGAGTTTTCCTGCCTGCTGTCTCTGTCTCTCTCTCTAGTGTTCTGGTGCCTTTCCAGAAGAAGATTATATCCTGTCAGCCTGGACTTTGCAAAGACAATCCAGCCCGCTCCTGCTCGCCATTCTCACAATGCATTCTCTTTATCCTTGTGACTTTTCCCTGCACATGTTTGTGTTTTCACTTAACTTCTCAAAATGCAGGTCACTGGCACTGTACATTCTTGTTTCAGATGAGATTGTAGTGATGGATAATGCAAACAATATTTCCTGTCTTGAATGGCAGTGTAGGGTACAGCATCCTTCTCTTTGGTGTGGTGCATCCCGCAGGCATCCTAAGTCACCTGATATATTTACCACGCTGCCTTCTTCTCAGTTGTCAGCTGCAGATCTTCTTGCTTTGAATTGTGTGATGTTTCAATTAGTAATACCAAGTTCCATCCTATTTCTGTTGCTTTAGCTTCTGGCTGTTACTATTCCCCAAGTGCGTGCTTATGCATTTAGTAATGTTGGATTTTATCCCATTTCTATTACTCCACTCCTCAAAATCACATGGTGCTCCCTTATGATATCCCAGTGCTCCTCCACAATGTTAATGCCTCCAAACTATAGCACAATCCTAAAGGATGTTTTTGATTTTGACAGCCTTATGTGGAATTTCAGTGGTCTTTTATGTTACCATCCAAATTATTACTCACATTAGTCATGGCTGGGTGCCTTTTTCAGGGCACATAGTACTGAATCGAGGCCTTTTTCATGAGGGTTTATTTGCCTTCCCAGTCTTACCCACTTCGTGTTGTTGATTGCCATGTATCCACTGACTTTCAAAGTTGAATGGGAATATCCATGGGCTGAGTTGTTCCCCTATATTTTTGAGTAAAAAAGTGACAACATCACTGCATTTGTTCTCATTTCCAGTGGAAATTCAACCGTAATCTGCAAAGGAAATCAGATAACTGCAGCAGTAATGGAATTTACTAAGGCTTCTCTACCCTGTAATAAAATTACTTTGTTCAAATCAGCAAGCCCTGCCTTGTCTCTGGATTCTTGGGAATAAATGGGCTTGTGCTAAATCACAGCTGTTTAAAAATTCAACCATCAAAAAGATCATTTTTGTTTATTTTTCAATTGCCAAGTGGACACTAATATAAACTCCAGATCCTTTTCTTTCAAAGCATGCAGTGTGGCATCGACATTATTATAGCTGATGCACCACACAAAGCATAGTTTTATAAGTAAAAGAACAAATATTATCAAATGCCCTTAATCTGTACTTAGTCTCATTTGTTTAGCACTTGGTATTTTGTCTTTCTGGCTTGAACTGCATTGTGTTTGGCCAGTGTGTAACTTTTTTTAGCCCCACACTGAATAAAACAATCAGTGTTGATACAGAAGTATCAAGAGAAGAACTGCTCTGTGAGCACTGTTAGTGTGATAGACTATTTGACAGTGCTGCTGCAGTGAGGAGTCTGTGCAAGTCTGGGGTAATCTGAGTACTTCAAACACGTGAAAGTGAATAAGGCACAGACAGCTGACATCAGTGTGTGGTGGCATATTTTAAGGACTGGGTTTGTTGTGTTATGGCCCAGGTCTGTGGTCAGCACGAAAGCTCTTCTGCACATCCAGCCTACCTTCGTGTTTATTCTCACTTCATGGAGCAGCAAGGTTCATGTCTTGGCAGATTGTCTGCAGCCCCTTTGCCTCTGAGAAATGGGAGAGATTTGATATCGTGCCTTGCCCAGGCTGTGTTTGTTAATGGTCCGTTCACTTTCCTCCATTGTGCCTGAAAAAAAGGGATGAAATTAAGATCAAGAGTAAAACCCAGCATATGATACCTACACACTTATATCCCCATGAATTCTATGTTGGCCTCAAGTAATCGGGGTAAACTTGGTGTGAAATTCAAAGGAAGAAGGAGTCAGATATTTCAGATGGATGTTCCAGCCAGTCATGTTGGATTATTTTGAATGAGGTATAAGGACCTCTTGTTTGAAACCAGCTGAGCAGCAATTCCAGCCTTTGTCCCTCTGTTCCTAGCAAAGCAGCACAGATAGAACTTGTGATCCTCAGCCTAGACAGTGCTTCAAGTTCATAACCAGTCACAAAACTGAGAAGTGCTGACCGTCTCCTGGTTTTTTTTCCTGTTTTCAACTTAAGCAAGATTTGCTTTTCTTCCATGTTTTTTTCCCTCTGAATATCTCATTCCTGGAAGGAAATGAGTCTTCTGTGGTCCATATGATATTTTCCTAATAGGTTTATTTTGCTTTTTTTTCATGCCATAAGGTTTGGTGGAGAGAGAAGATAAAGTCTGTCAGGATGTTGTTAGTTTTCTGTAAATCAAGCCAGGATCTGCAGAAAAGCACATAGTGAAGAAAAGACATCAGTACATGCTTCAAAAACTTCAAATAATACTAAATTCAGATAATGTTGAAATCTTTTTTTCTCTTTAGTTAAAAAAGAAACATTTTAATCTTCCAAGTCAGACTTTCGGTAACATCTTAACCACAGCATGCCAAAGCTGTTAGGTTATTTTAAAGTGTTGGCCAGAATCTGGATGTTTGTGCAAAGTACTCCCTCTTCCAATACAAAACAAAATAGTTGCTTGAATATTCCTTGCAGTGCTGTCATTTTTAAGGCTTTATTTGTTTTATTAAAGAAAGATGAATTTAGTTTTTATTGGGACTTTTCACGAGATTTTTTTTTTCCTTGGTATGCTATCCAGAGCCTTTTTTTGTGAAAGCCTTTTTCCATTGTTTTGTATGGGAGATAAAGTCAAACAGTGCAGTTCCATCCCCAGGCAGATAACTATCAGAAAAGGTTCTGATGGAGACTGGCATTAACAGGGGATTTCTAGTGACCACTGGACACTTAAGTTCCATCTTTCTAAAGAATTATAAATTATGTATTTTTTTAGTGTAGTGAAATAAAACCATAAATCCACTAATGCTGTTCTGTGTCTCACAGAAAATATGGGGTAGAGGGGTAGGGAAAGAAGGCAGAAAATGAAGCTTTTCAGTTGTTAGAGCCAACTGGAAGCTCATTGGGAAAACTAAAAAGTTCCTTATGTCCACACAAACACATGCTGTTGCTCTGTGGGAAACCGTTTGCTGGTATAAAGGACACTTGGAAATTAAATATAACCTCTGACGGCACAGCATTCTATTTGTGATGCTCAGTTGCAGCTTAGCTTTGCCAATTGTTGATATGAACTCGGGCAAGCACAGCACTGTATTTATTATTTGAGAGGAGTGTGTATTTGGTGTTGAGAAATAAATCCTGTCGCAGGGTTACACATAAAGAATGTGAATAACTGAAGTGTGTTTGTTTTGTTGATGCTTCCTAAAGATCAGTTTCGTGGCTGCTTTTTACCTGTCCTTATGGGAGTAGGTTCAGTAGGAGATGTGCTAAAGCAAAAGTAAATCTTGTCCACAAGTGCACCCTCCCATATAAGCACATCCACAGTTGAATCTTTGGAATTATCATCTGAAGAATAAAGAAAATAATTTCCCTCTATGGAAAGCTGCCAGTAATAGGACCTACACTGCAGAGAAGCAATCATTTTGTCATGTTTTTTCTCCAGGCACTTTAGGAAGGGGTTAGCAATCCACTGGGTCATGTATTGATTAATTCCAGGCAGATTGGTTTTTATTCATAGAGTGTGTTGTGGGATAACCCAACTAATACATTTTCCAGTGCACTATACACAGCAAATGTAATCCATCTTGGGAAAAAGGAAAAAAAAACAAGATGAAAATTAGAACAGCCTCCCTTTGTCAACAGAACAACACTAGAAATAATGTTTCTTAGCTAGGTTTAATTTTGGAGATTGTTTATGTTACTTTGATTTTCTTTGATTTTATTTGGGCAGTAGCAAGCATGGACCAAGTTCCTAAAAAGGAAAGCATTTGTTGAAAGCTACAGAGAAAAAAAGATTATGCAAAGTGGAAGCTGTCCAGCTGTATCCTTGCTGTCCTTTGCAATACTCTGTGCCACCAAGGGAATGATTGGAAAAGCTTTTGAAGTCAAGGAAATATACTTCAAATTTGTCATTCTCAAATGGAAAGCTCTGTTTGAAAGGGATCCTTTGCTTGAGGTTGTCCAACTACAATGCCTAGAGTTACTTCCTTAAAACAGCACTTGTTAGATAGAACAAAAATGCTCCTCCTTTGTAAAGCCCTCGAGATCCCCTGATAAAATTCTAGTTATCAGTAGGGGACTACAAATGATGTTGTGCCCCCCAGATTTTGAAATTAATTGCAGAACAAGTTTGCTGGTACAAAAACATGAGGAGGGGTTCTTTCATACTTTGTATATGTTATTATGTAGTTCGGTAAGGACCAAGAAATACCTGTAAAGTGCTGTTTGGAAACTGATTGTCAGATAAGATTCAACTATTTTGATATAAAACAACATCCTTAGATATGATTCCAGTTCTTCCAGCAGCATTTTTAGTCATTTTTCAGAGGAGTCATTTAGGAAAGTGGTGTACTGTCATCCTCTGCACTGTCCAAAGATTGACTTACATTGTGAATTACAAATTTAGAGAATAAAGTGGCTGTTGTTTCATAATTGGTAGCTGCTTTGCAATTAATTTCATTAATGATTTTGAGTGCCTCTTAAATGATTCACTGCCTGTTATGACTGAATTCCTTAAAAATCCTTGTGAAAAAGTTTAAAAATCACTTAAAATAGGTCAACGGTGTCACTCTTGGAAGATATTTTCTCAAGTGTTTTATACGAAATCGGTATCTCAAAACTGGAGTTGGGAAATAGCCTTAACTAAAGCCTTAGCCAACAAGCAAGTAAACAGTGCTAATCTGAATTTTCCTATTTGTGAAACGCCAAGATGGAAAATAGTACACATGTATGTTTTGAAATTATTCCTGTGTTTATAGCAGTTACTCCTGTTACACAACTGAATGAGCACTCTTAGCAAAGCATCTGCATTTTTTCAGTCTTTCAACGCAATGACCCAGGTTTAGTCCATTATAGAAAAAAGTAAAACCAGCTGTTAAATAGGAGCACGAAATTAGTGATTAATTTAGGCTGTGCCTTGTTTTTAAGGCTCATTATAAAATATTATTCACAAAGAAAGCTGAACACAGTGTGCATTCACAGACCATATAAAGTGACCCCATGGTTCCATAACATGTTGTGGAGCAGCACTCATGAAAATGTCACTGTCCATCTCAGTGTATAAGGGAATTTTAGTATCTGCTGTGTCTTCAGCAGCCAAAATTGCTGCTGTGTGTGTACTGTATGTACATGTGAGGTATGTGGGATTGAGCACAACTGAGAAGGATCATCTGATCTGAACCCAGAAATAATGACTGAATCCTAGAAGAAGAAAATAAGGTTGTTTTATATTATTTAGAGCATCTAGGCAAGTACAGAGCCAGGCCAGCAGCATCTCTATTTATCCCAGTTTCCTGATTATAACAGTATTTGTTATCATTTACTCCAGGAATGACTATACCAGAAGAAGATGCTGATGTGGGGCAAGGTAGTAAATATTGCCTCGTGGCAATAGGAAGACTTCAGGTAATGCCAGTCTTTCTTTATACAAACTATTTCTGAAAGCATGATCAGTGTTCTGGTTTAGTTGTTTAAGATCTGCACAATGTTTTGCTGCTAGACTGTAACTGTTAACGTGCCTCCAATTTATAAAGTGCCTTGATGTCTGTGCAGTCAGTGACTTGTTTAGAACATGTCAACAGAGCAAACTGGAACTGTGATTTTGGTGCAGATACGTACTTAGTCCAGTGACAACAGCAGAGATGCTCCTGAAGATGAGTGTGTACAGACCGGCTGTTCTTTAGGGTGTGTAGGGCTGGGATATTGTAGGTAGTGAGAAACGTGGCAGTACAGGTGCTGCAGGTGGTGGGTTAAAGTGGCTCCCAAAGCCAGGGATATGCTCCCTGCCATTTTTCCATTCATTCTCTCTCTGGCTGATCAACTATTTGAGAAACTGTGATTGCAGGAGTTATTCTGAAAGTGGTAAAGATAAAGCAGTCAAGAGGCACTTCAGAAATCATAGCTTTATTCTCAGAGTGTGTTGTGTTGTGCATTCTGATGAGACGTCAGCTGAAGGAACTGGGAGAATAAAATTTAACTTTCTCTTTGTGCAGACAGTTGCAGACATTGTAGTGCATTTTCTTCCTTTGTTCATTGCTGACCAGAGCTCAGAGCTAAAGCAGTCCTGGTGAATCTCCTTCACCGCAGCAGGGAGGCTCATTTTTATCTTCCTGGTCTGGGAATTCTGCCATGGGTGAACGTGTTTGAGCCTCTTGCATGATCTCCTGTTGGCCTGCACTCGTTGCCATCTGCCAGGAGGGGATCACTCCTCCTGACAAGGTGGAATGACCCTTTCACAGGTGCCAGGCCCATCTTACCTGAGGTGAACAGCCTGCAAGTGTTAGCACTTCTCCAGAGTGGGCCTCCATGGCCATGGCAGAGCTACAGAAGTACTGCAGGATGGTTTTTAGATTAGTCATGCTTTCATAATCAAGAGTAATATATTCCACTAACAGAGAGAAGGAAATCGTGGGGATTCATATGTTTCAGCTTCCAAAGAAAGATGATTTCCAAGAAAATGACATTAGTAATATGTGGAGTGTCAAAACATATTAGTTTAGAAGAGCCAGAGGGTACATGAGGGAGGGCAGGAGGAGGCTCTGTGGTGGGTTAAATCACAAAGGAGTCAAGGTGCACAAATTAAAAACTCTTATTCGGTAACAGCAAGTTGAAATCTTGCATACTGTAACTGACTAATTAGCTCCAAGTCAGCAAAAAAATTAGATTTTCTTCATTTTGCATTGGGACCTTGTTAGCTCTGGAAATTTTAAGAAAACCAGTGGTCTCATTTGTAGCTCCAGTAGGAAAGAGTGGATATGAAGTGGCCTGATGGCACAGATTCCAGGCAGAGAGCTGGAAACGCATTGTTCTCTCTGGTGAGGTTTGAGAAACTTTTAGAGGACTGTGTTTTTCATTATGAGCAGCCACTTGCTGGCCTGATATCCCCTACCTCAGCCTCTGGAGAACTTTATTCAGGTTCTGTGGGTGTTTCAGGAGAGGTTCATGTCACCTGAAACATGATAGTCCAAGCAGTCCTGTTGGATATGTCTACAGATCATGAGTTGGCTTTGTCTAGAGACTGACCTTCCTATCCTAAAATGGGTGGGTGCATTGTCCTCTGCAGGTCTCTCATTCTTGGTTGACAAAGATAGGAACCACGATGCCTGATGTGCTGCAAAATGAGGTGAATCCAGCTGGACTTAACATCCTTAGTGTATCCCTGCTTGGGAACTTCTGGTGTATTTGTTTTTCTGCTGTGCTGTTAAGCCTAGATAGATGCCGTGGGGTGAGATGTTCACCCTGCAGACCAAAAGCTGTTCTGTCATTTATCTGTGCTGTTGTTTCATTTATTACTTCCTTCAGTAGTTAGTCTGCCAAGGGATTCTGTTTAGCTGTGGAATGAAATTTGACTTAAGATGGCTCCTCTGTGGACTTCCCTGCTCCCAGGTAACCAGCTCTCCCGTGTGCATGGACATGAACGGCATGTCGGTCCCCACGGAGTTCTTGTCCAGGCACAATTCTGATGGAGTCATCACCTTCGTGGACCCAAGGTGCATCAGCGTCATCGGCTACCAGCCCCAGGTCTGTGACCACTGGGAATGTGGAGAATGGGTCAAGCTAACGAGGAAAATTCCGTTTGCAAACGTGAAATATTTGTAGCTGATAATTCAACGTTGTGCCCTAAGTGCTGTTCGTTTTTCTTTGCTGTGCATGCCTCTGTGTAGGTATCCTTTTATCCCTTTAGATCTGATTAGGATTCCAACAGCAGAGTGCTCTGAACCTTGCACAGCTTTGCAATGAGGACGTTGCTGTGATAGAAAGTTAACAGTGCTTGGAGAGAGTTTTAGTCTTGTAGACCTTTGATTCTGCCAATCTATTGAACAGTAAGCAAACATAATTTTCAGCATCTACTTTCCTTTAGGCTTACATCTGCTCCACTGGACAGGAGGCTAGTACAGAACTGAGTAGAATAGTAAATGAAGTCCTGACTGCCACAGCTCTCCCTCAGATAACTCCCAACAGTTGCAATTTAGGGGCAAAAATAATTTCTTGTTATTTGTTTTTTCATATTTTTTGGTTTTAAATAGCTTTATAATAACTGTTTTTACAAAAATTAGTGCCATAAAAGGGAGCTGTAGTAGCAGATGTCAGTCTTTTCAAGGTACCATTTCACAGGTATTAGAAAATCGCTTAATTTTTTTTGTAAATGCATACATCTGTGCCACAGTACAAATATAATATGGGCCATGATGTCTGCAAACCTTGTTTGTGTGGTTCATCCCTGATTAACTGAGTGGTCCCATTAAGAGTGGTAGATCTAGTGTCTGCAAGAATTACTTGCCTATCTGCATGTGAATTTGTGTTGTGGTTTGGTTTTTTTTACACAGACTTATGTTTTATTCTAGGATCTTCTGGGGAAAGATATTTTAGAATTCTGCCATCCTGAAGATCAAAGCCATTTGCGAGAGAGTTTCCAACAGGTGCTGTGTCCTGCTCCTTTTGTTCCACACTTTGTTTATTATTTTTGTTATTATTTTGAGCACAGGAGTAGTTTTTATTTTACAATTCAAGGTATTTTTCCTGTTATGCAGGAGAAGAAGTGGCAAGATACAAAACAATTTGTTGGCCAGTTAGTAATCAGTTAAGCCACGTAATAAATGATAGTTCAAACTGCAGCATGTGTTAACAGTATTTTCAGAAATAAATCATCTAGTTATATATTTTGTTTGCTTTTTATGAAGAATTGAGTCTTTACTGCATTAGGTGAGCTGTTCTGGAGCTGCCTGTATTGATGGCACTATGTTAAGTGGTAATCAAAAGTATTTACCTCCCAGGATGGACTGTTGGTTTGGAAGTAGTTCCATCCCTCTGTGACACTGGATTGTTGGTAACGTAGTTCTCTGCTAGCATGGGTGACATGCTGCTTCATGTGCTCTAGTACAGCACTGTACATCAACAAGTTATTTGGGCCTTTTCCCCTCTTAGGAATGGAAATGTAGAGGGAAGTAACAAAAGAAATACAACATACAGAGAGAGTTACTGATTTGGGTTTATTTTTACCATGGGCCACATTTACATCAGCTGTATCACTGGCACTGATTCCATTGCAGAGCTCACTGTTCCAGCTTGGTCTGGGACATGCAGTAGCAGTGCTTTCCCCGAGCTGCCTCCTTGTTGCTGGGCTTTTCAGTGCCTTTCCTGCTGCTCTGGAATGCCCAGCATGGGATGTTTAACTGATTACTGAGGCTCCCTTGATCTAAGTGGTTCCAGATTTTCTAACAACAGCCAATAGCTCAACCGAGTTGTGTTGATCCTTCTTGCGTTGGATGCTGAGATGTATTTTCAGCTGTGAAGTGTGGACATGAAGTGACTTCTAAATAATTCATATAGCCAACTGTTTATTCAGCCATGGCATGCACAAACAGAGCCTCTCTGGGAAGGACAGCTGAGTGCTGTTCTGTGTCTCTGGAACAGATTGTGAAACTGAGGCTATGGTCTCTACAGAAGTGTTGGAGATGGTGTAAGATATCAGTACTCCTGAGCTATTTCTCACTATCCCCCCCTTCAACAGGCACTACCAACCCCATGGCCAACTGTGCATCCACTTCAGTGTCCCATGCACAGACTGAGTTCAAACAGCAGCCAAAGGCTTTCTAAAGTCAAGTTGTTGATTCACAGGCAGAAGCCTGTGAGAGTTCAGTGCTTGAGATAGGTCACCTCACGCAGACATCTCTGCTGTGCCTTGGCTGGGGGCTGGATGCTGCAGCTGAATCCACCTGAAGGGCAGCTGTCACCACGAGTCAGGTCCTGCTCCCCATCTTCTCTCCTCCCCGACCTTCTCCCCACCCTTCCTGCTGCCTCGGTGATGGCACAGATGGACTCGCTGGGAAGGCTGAGGGACTAATTGCTTGTGCATGGAACTTTCAGCTTTCAGCTGGTTCAGCTCCCTGAGCTGGTGCCTGATGGCATCAGCGGCGCAGGAGCAGTGAGAACACATATGCTGTTTTTCACTGGTGCCCAAGTGATTGATTCCACTCATCTATCCAAGAGACAGTGACAGAGAGCTGCTGGATAATGGCACGTCAAACATCCGTCTCCAGTGAATCCATCCAGTGATTGCCTGGGTCTCAGCAGGGCTGACTAACCAACATTCCAGTTAATGACTTGGTTCTCCCTGTGTTCACTGGGAGGGAGATCAGACTGCGGGAGGCTGCCAGTGTGTCCCTGAACTCCTCTGCTGGGGTTTCCACTGTCGCTCCTCGCTGTTAGGCATGTGCACAAGTGGTTTGCTGGATCAGGGACCTACATGATTTGCTTAAGGTCATACAAAAAGACAGCAGGAAAAATGCAATTAGAAGTGAAAGTTCCTGTTCACTCAATCTATGTCAAATCTATGAAAATACTGTGCTGTTTCTTTAGCAGGCAATGTCTTTTCTGGGGTATTTTTGTGCAGTGCAGTAGCAGTGTGGTTGGGGCTGTTTTTCCCATCGTGCAATAAAAGACTGAAGTAAACAGTTAAGCTTTGTACCAGGTGGTTTTTATTTCCAAAAAATATAAGAATAATCATTAGTTTTGAGATTTTTTGCACTGGTTTGTTTGTGTGCTCTGTCTTAAGACAGTTCAGGATTTTCCCACCAGCGATCTCTATGCTTTATATATTATTACAGAATTAGTGTTTACTTAATCGAGATTTCAGGAAAATAGATCATTGCAGTTTGTTTTATTATTGTTAGTTTGGACTTAGAAATCTCTTAATTAAAAAGGTAACTGGGATTTCAAATAAACTCTTTTTAAAAAACTTTTTCTAAAACCCTACGAAAACTTGACACTTCTAATTTGCTGACAGTATCAGAACCAGGCTGGTGCATAGCAGAGCAGGGAGGGAGAGGTTTGCAGTTTTTGGTCAATTGCCAGTATCTATCTCAGAGCTTTTACTTCCTTGGGAAGATAAATTCGTTCATCAGGGTGGGGAAAAATCAAGCCAGAATAAGATAGTCTCAAGGCTAAGACCAACAAATACACTTTAATATCAAAGGGTCCAGAATATAGCTACTGGATACCCAGTAGGATACTATTTTACACCAGCTCTGTGGTTTTTACCCTGGGTGTGGTAGTAGAAAATTGCTGATAAAAGAATGTCACTCAGTGAACTCAAAAAAAACTCTACAAAAGCATTAAAAAAACTCCCAACAAAACCAACCAAATTTACTTCAGTATGATTTTGAACTTTTCCTGGGCATTGCTAAAGCTTTTTGTGTCTTCTCTTTGCATTCTGTCTTCTATTTGCATTCTTTCCATTTAATCCTATATCCAGTTGATTAATTTGAAGTGCAAACCTCTGAAAAAAACAGGATTGGAACATTTTTCTTAATCCAATTGCTTGTCAATAAAGGTAGAGGGTAAATAGTGGTACTTCTACTTTTAGACAATATAGGCTGCAGCTAGCTACTAAAAAGTAAATTCCAGATGTTAAGGGTTTTAAGAATCCACAACAAGATGTGGCATTTATTTGCAGTAGACCTTCCCTTTCCTTCCTTGAGGCAGCCCAGAGATAGCTTGGTGGAAAAGTGATAAAATATAAGCAGAGACAGGCCAGGTAAGTGCCAGCTGAATGACTTAAAACCATGAAAGTTTTCTTCTGGCTTCAACCAAGATTGTTGGATAACACATGAAATGCAGTTACAGAGTCAGTGTGTGAGGATTGCTTTGAATGTGCTTTGGTTGGCTGCTTCTTAATCCTCACTTGGTACCCAACTGTTGACTTGAACAAAACTTCAGCTACCAAACCCAGACATCTGAATTCTTCAGACAAACAAATAGGCTGTGCAAGCAAAGAATTTACTCTCTGTTTTCATTAATACTGTTAAAATGGGTGGTGGCTTGTTGGTGTTCTCTCCATTCAAACACTGGCTCACTCTTTTTTTCTTCTGAAAGCCAGAAGCAAGCAGACAGTCAACCTCAAAATGGCTTTTTTTTTTTTCTGCAGTAATTGGTTTATGGTTTACATATAAACATTTAAAAGATCCTCAGTTTGGTTTCTCCAATCTCGCATTAAGTGTTTCACGTTAAAACATACTTAAAGTTTCTCTGCTGGGATAACAGCACAACCTGATGGTTGTCCTGAATCTCTGTTCTTTTTATAAGGGCTCGAAAATGGCATTTTATATGGCAAAGCATGAGGATTTCATTCTGAAGGAGATAGCTGTAAACCTGAATAGGATTTTGCTTGTTCTCTTCAAATTAAGAATGTCTCTGCTGTGTCACAGCTTTCTGTTAGTTCAAGTTTAAAACGTACCAGTTGCTGCTGTTTACTATTCATTTGCACAGCAGGTAGCAATCTCCTTTTATTAACCTTTCCAAATGGCTTTGCAGGTGGTGAAACTGAAAGGTCAAGTCCTGTCTGTGATGTATCGTTTTCGTACCAAAAACCGGGAATGGATGCTGATCAGAACCAGCAGCTTCACCTTTCAGAACCCTTACTCCGATGAGATTGAATACATCATCTGCACCAACACTAACGTAAAGTATGTGCCTCTCTGGGTGCTCACCTACGTGGTTTTGAAGGAACTGTAAGCATTGCTTTTCGCTGGAAAGCACATCCCATTTTTTTGGTAGCTACCTTTGTTTCTCTGTACCAGTGCAGTCTGTGTCAGGGCTTTCCTGCAGATCTCCCAGTGTAGCTGTTTCTCTGTATCGTATCCTGTGATGCTTCCAGGGCCTGGCTGCACTGGGGGGGAAGCATCACTTATCTGTTATGTCATTAGACAAGCCCACTGATCTCAGTCCAGGCTGCCTTAAACCAGTGCAGAGCTTCCAGCAGCACAGCAGCTGTCCTGATACTGGAGGAAAGTTAGCCTGACTCCTGAGCCAAAAGAAAATTCCGTGTCCATGTTCATTGTGATCATACCATTCTGTAGTACTGGGCTCTTCTGCTTGAGCTCTGTCTGCTCCTATGACCTAACAAAGCTGGCAAAATTATTTCCTAGTAGGTTTGAGTGGGAAGTGTTCCTGATAGTTTAGATCTGATAGAATATCCCCAAGTATGGGGATGATCCAACTCCTTATCTTAAGAGGGAAATGAAATCATCCTGTCTTTGAATTAATATTTTCAGAAATCTCTCATTTGGCCTCTGAGGAGGAGGTCACGCTCAGAGTATGGTGGAGGTTCATCACTGTGGACTGAGCAGAGATGCTTTTGGAGCCTGCTGAGTTCTCAGCCAGTAACTGCAGAAGCTAATCTGGCCTTGATTGCTTTATAGCATGGGGGTTTTTAATAAATGTTTCTTCTTTCCAGTATAAACTTAATCTATTCCTGAAACTAAATCTGCTTCTGGTGTGACCAAAGACTTCTTGCCAAGTCTTTAGCTGAGAGGAAATGATTGGGTCTGAGATCTCAGCCCGTTAGGCCGTGTATCGGAAATGCTGAACGAGCAGTCTGCTGGTGGAAGTGCCTGCTGAGAGCTCCACTGCAAAACCAAGCCCTTGGGGCTTTGGCATTGGAGCTTGGAAGGCTGGTGAGTGCCTCTGGGTATTCCTTGTCCTGCTTCTTTGGACATGGTACATACCTGGACTGGAAGGGCTGTGCCTTCACTGAAACGCAGCACTACAATTGTTTTGCTCATTTTTTTTCCTTGTTTTTTCTCAGAAAGTTGGACTTAAGCTGAATAGTTAAGCTCATTGGAAACAAGCAAATGTGTCTTAAAATCAGACAGCTTGTCTGCACTGTGCATCAAAATAGCTATTTCCACATTTCTGTTGTCCCATAATACTTTTCCAAATAATTTGTATATTCAAAAACAGGCCTGCAAAGTAAGAAACGACTTCTGAGGTTTGTCCCAGGCTGGCTTAATTGAGCTTTGTTCCCAAGAGGCCACAGATAAAAAAGGGACTGGAGGCTTATGCTGTGTTGTCTCTGGGAGTGTTTTTTTCTGAGCCTGCACTATACTGTTCAGCTTGGCACCACAGCACTCACTGTGATGAATAGGACTGTGCCAGCTCCTGGCTCTGCTTCCATCCCTCTTGCTAGGTTTGAATAACAACCCAGAAATGCTGACCTAATATGGAAGTTGCCTGCTGCTACTTTGACAGAGGATGTTCCCTCTTTCCTGTCATGTTGAAAATGTTCTGAAATGGGCAAGATACAGCCCATTATACTCCTGCTTTTGAATAGTAGAAAGAATGCATTATTCAGACTGGTTTTGTTTTTCTCCCCATTCTCTCCCAGTTCTCAGATAGATTTCCAAAGAGGACTTACTGTAAAGTACTGCTGTTCCTGCCTGTTTCTGGCTATTTTTTTTTTCCCGGCACATTTGGGGTCATGTTTTGACTTCTGATTTCCTAGCTGCCTTGAGGAGTTGTACGTCATGGTAACTGGTGATTTCCAGCTCCTTATTAAGCTCCTGCTGGGACTGGTGGTTTGGCACCAGCTCTGGTGTGTGTGGCCATCCTTACTTGTCCCTGGAAGTGTCAGGTGCTCCGGGTCCAGTGAGGTGCTTCCCATGGAGACCAGGCAGGGCTGCCTCCCTCTGCCCAGCTGAAGGCTGTTCTGCACTCACATTTTGAGACATTTGGATTTGCTTATCACTGTGATAACCCAGGCAGCCCCATAAAATACAGGTTTGAGGCAGTTAAAAGTTCAGATAATGTAGCTAAAGATCTAGGTGTAAATGAGCTTTTAGCTTGGAATAGTTTAAAGCCACAGTACATCTGTGTGTGTCTGTTAATGGAATAGCTTGAGTTGGTCAGTGAGCACCATTTCCTCAAAAGACTGTAGAGGGCAGTGATGGTTCCAGTTGTGGAGGGATCAGTTGATTTTTATTGTTATTTGTTGGCTTGGTTTGGTTGTTCTGTGTCTTTTTTTGTTTCTTTTTTTTAATAAAGATACTCATTTGGAGCTTCAAACAGTCAAATGTCCAAACTTGCTTTTGGTACAGAAGGATAAGGATTGGGTTCAAATGTTCACTTAGTTCCTTGCAAAAAAGAAAAGAAAACTTCTCTCAGTTTCACTTGGGTGTAGTCATCCAAGAGAAACTTCCTGGAGAAACGAAGCATTTAACATTTCGCATTTGTGCTGTGTTCGGCTGAAAAGAAGAGTCCCCTGTTTGACCACGTTTTCCCGTGTAGTTGGGACTGTTTGATTTCCAAAGAGAAAAATTAATTGTGATCAGCATTTATTTAATATACAGATAGAGCAGTGTTTGAATAAAATAATGTCATGGTGACATATTATATAAAGGTCTTACATGTATTTATATGTATATACATAAAAATAAAGAAGAGACATATTTTCTGTCCTTTGTGGAATATCTGATGTTTATTTTTGAAAGCCCCAAAGCCTATGTTGCACTGTGTGAATTTCTGAATCCTCTAGTTGTCCTGAGTCTCAAGACATTCTGTGTCGGCGTGAGCTGGCACAGGTCACTGCTGGATGAATCAGCCCCTGCTTGTGGGAGAGATGCTTTCTGGTTTGGATTCTCATGGGCCAAAATACTGAAGAGGTCAAATATCCTGATAAAATTCCAGTTGGTGGTAGTGGTGGTAAAGACTTTCTCATGATCTCGTGCCATCTGTGGTCTGTCTGATACTGGTGTTAGACAAACCCTTTCACAGGGGGGAGTTGAAGCTTTAGGCTAAAAGAGGGAGGCACTGAGAATTTCTGAAAGAGGATTTTACAACTGCAGCCCCAAGGCTTTTACTACTCCTCTTTTTCCAAACCAGACACAGGAAGCACATGTGCCTGTATTACACAAAAATAGCTTGGTAGGGATGCAGTAGTATTGTTTCTCTTCCACCATAGATGCTGTTAATTTTAAAGTTCACATCTTTTTTTTGTTACTCTGATGCTTGGAAAGAGAACTGGTGACTGCAATGTTCATAGAGATTAATTTGTCTGAAGTCCTGTTGAATGTCAGAGGAATTTTCACAGTATCTTTCTTTTTCCTCCACATACATTTACTGAAGAAAATTTGCAGTAACTATCAAAACCTTCAGATTTGCTGAACCATTCCTTGTTCAAGCCAAGGGCTTTCCCAGCTTCATACCCAACCTGTGGACGTGCACCTGCAGTACAGACAGAATCCTCCGTTGACCCAGACAATACCTCACTTGCTGTGTTGGGTATCCTGTAGAGCCAGGAAATTTCTTTCATTTACTCCTTGAACACGTGAAACTGAAATTGAAACCAAAGACAGTTTTTGGTTTCAAAGTCAGAAGGCACTTTGAGTTTTGCCCAAACTGATGATAATCCCTTGTTCTGTATCATTTTTACTGTCCAGTAGTTGAGTTACTGAAGGGACCTGCCTGTGTGGGCTGTTCAGTCAGAAAGGCTGGTGAGATGGCAGGGTCTGAAGCAGCCACGACAGCAGCACCCAGCTCTCTCTGGTTGGCTGCTCCATGAATTGCTGCAGTTTCTTTCACGTTTCAAGCATCATTTAAACTATTTATACAGTAGCAGCCAAAACCAGCAGAAGATCCTATCCTGGCTTTGCATTTCAATCTTAATTAAGTGCAGCATAGCTTGCACAGAGTTCAATAAAGATACACGCAACTATTTGGTTTTTATAGGAAATGGGTTTGGAGGGTTGTTCCCAAAGTTCAGTGCTGTTAACACAATGTGGTGTTTATCTTGTGCTGCAGCTTAATGAGTATTAGAGATGAAAGATAGAGAAGGGCGAAGGAGCACTGAGTTAGAGAAGAGCCTACAAAACAAATAACTAGTAAGTGTGCTGTTTGGTTTGGCTCATTTGTATGTATATGGCTGAATCAAGAAAACATACTTTATAAGGAACAGAGGAGACCTAATGTGCTGTTTATTGACACACGCACCAAGTCGGTGGTAATAAAAACAAATGAAACACTGTAATTAGCTTTCACGTTAGCAGTGGGATTTAATGGGTGTTTATTGTCCACAGGGTGGTATTTAGAAACTTCCCCATAGATTCCCCATGATTAAATTACCTCCCATAGTTCTGTTGGAAAAGTACGCATTTTATGCTTGTGAACAAAGAATGTCTTTGCATTCCAGAGGTAATTTTTAGGAATTTTCTGTTAGCTAAAATAATATGGAAAATCCATGGCTCTCTAATGACCTGGAGTACTGCCTTTTTTTTCATGTTACTCCTAGGACAAAAATGATTCCCTGCATTATGTGTTCTCACACGTAAGGCTTGCAGAAGGCTTTTGGCCATCTACTCCGACCCACTGTTTGTTGCAGGTCGCAGATCTTTGTCCAATTTGCCATGGAGCCAGTGAATGAGCCAAGTGTCTTCTGGAAAAGCATCAAGGGATGGCAAAATCTGTTACGTACTTCAGTAGCTTGTTTGAGTGGTTCCTCACATTTCCACTAGTTTGTGCCTAATTTGTCCTTTGACTTTGTCTGCAAGTTTGTCTCTCAGTCCCTTGACGTTTGAATCTATTTCAAAATTTAAAAGAAGATTTGGATGAAAATCTAAAATTTAAGCCTGTGGCTAAAAATATATTGTAATTTTTCAGTGTTTCAAATCTGTGATCTTGCTGTTCTGCAAAATCTCATCTATTCCTGCCTGTCCAAGCATCGTGTCTCTCTGGTGTGTAATTCCAGTTCATTGGGTGATTTTTCCTTCAGAAAGAGGCCAGAAGCATGCAGACAAACTCTGAGCACTGTCAAATATCATTTACAAGTATCAAATCCAAGTATTTCGTCAGTCCAGATCCGATCTTATCTCTGAGCTTTAGCATAAGTGGGGGGTTTATATCTTCTTTGCTAACTGAGCCAAGAGCCCCACAGAGAGTAGTGTTCCACAAGTGCATCCCCAGGCCAGAAGTTTTCTTGCTTGTTATGACCAAGCAACAGAAAGCGACTGCAAATGGAAGGTGCAAAACATCTGGATAACTTTGAAGCTGCCAAGGTGTTTTGTCATTAGGCATCTTCCTTGAGAGCAAGCTTGTTCTTCAGTAGAATCAGAGAAGGGGTCTGCTATATTCATCATTAACATGAAGAAAATGATAAATTAAGAATAATGAATTCTTAAATCCTTTATAAGGAGATTGTGTTCCATCTTCTTTACTTTCCCACCTACATTTCTGTGCTATCACAGCAAAATTCTTCCTGTGCCCTGTTGCCTTCCTGTGGTGCAGGTTTTGTCAGTGAGAAAGCTGTGAAAACATGAATCTCACAGGAAAGGATTTACTAAATCACCTGAGAGACGTTTCACTGGGAGTGTAAAATAGGAGACCCTGACTATTCCTTTTGTATCTTAATTGGTTTTTGTAAGAAAGTCATTTTGTCTCCCTTGCAGACAACTGCAGCAACAGCAAGCAGAACTCGAAGTACATCAAAGAGATGGGCTGTCATCCTATGACTTATCTCAGGTGAAATTTCTCAGATTTTTCGTTTTGTGCCTCTGATCATTTAAAATGTAAAGCGATGGCAGATTTCAGCAAAACTGAAAGTACCTTTTGACTGTCCCTGAATTCCTTTTTGTTAAATACGGTAGAGGGAATTACCTCGCTCTGTGTCTCTCAACAGGTGCCTGTTCCAAGTATACCAGCTAATGTTCACGAGGGTGGAAAGTCTGTGGAAAAGCCCGATGCTATCTTCTCCCAAGAGAGAGATCCTAGATTTGCTGAGATGTTTGCTGGAATAACTGCTTGTAAGTGAATGTCCCTGATGTTTAATTTTTAATACTGTGTTAAGCTTGGTTACATGATGTAGAGCACAGCTTCAAGGGAATGAAGAGAAACTACAACATGGCAGAGCAGCATCAGTCTTTGGGACATTTCCTGGCATTTGTTGTTGATTGGTGTTTCCCCTAAAGATGATAGGATTAAATTCAAGGAGGGAAATGCAGCTTCTGTGTCACCAGAACCTCCTGGTTTTGATTCTGTTTTCAATTTGCATGGACACCTTATGCAGTGCTCTTACATTTTAAGTATACAGAGCAGAACTTTACATTTTTAAGTACGCATTTTCTTTCTTAAACAGCAGATGTGAGTTCATGTCTGTAAATAGAGATGGATTAAGAAGTTACCATACAGTCTTAAGATAGGCTTGCAGTTTTTTATCAAATCACCAGCTTTTGCCTTGATGCTTTCAGAGGTATATACTGCCTTGAAGTGTAATAATGCATTTGTTCTCTGGTCAGGTGAGGCAGCTCCAGTCATGTTACCTGTTGGTGAGGAGTCCTTGCTCTTTTTCCCACAGCTTTTAAACTTGTTGCCCTAACAGACACAAACCACTGAGAAGACTGGCAGCTGAAGGGGTCATTTGAAATATATCTGTAGGAAACCAGGCTCATCAATTCCCTTGCTAGTGGAAGAACTCGTTGATTGTTTATTGTTCTTCACTGTCCTCCCTGAAAAAGAGGAATTTTTACATTTGTTTTAAATAAATCAATGTGCAAGTGTCACGCAGTGCATGGAGGAAACGACCCACAGGGTTTGACTCCAGGGGTGTTGGGAGGTGACCTCACTGTGTTGGTTTCTTATGTCTGGATTGGCTTTTTCAAATGGACAAGACATTGTAACTGCAGGATAGACCTGATATTCTGTCCTCCTGTTGCTAGAACTTCTCTGCTATTCCTGTTCATCCTTGTCTGTTTACTGTTAACAGTGAAGTCAACAGCTGAGGCCATAAAAGGGGTCCTTTAGAAGGTAGCAGGACTCCAACCCTAAACACTAGAATATGTTTTTCTAAGCAAGAACATCTTGATTTTTGGCTGCCTTATTGGCTCTTTTTCAGGCAGCTCTCAACTGTTTGTGGGGAGGGGTTAGGGTTAAGGGTGTCGCAAGCTGTGAGGTAGCTGGGAGGTTATGTTCTTGGAAATGCCATTTCTCTTTTCGTTTTTATCAATTTACAGGCTGTGCTTTTTTTTGGGACATTCTCTCTCTCTGAATTTCTCATGGGAGCTGTGATCAAGGTCTCCTCTGAATGATGAAAGATGGTTCACAGTTAGAGATGAGACACCCTGTCCAAAACCAATATTGACAAGCCTGCATGCTGCCTGCAAGACATTTGCATTGTGTTGATACCCGATCTTGTTCTCTGCTATGTTCTGTAAAAACATGGGCTGACATAGGGACATTGCTGCTGTAATTGCATGCAGTGGCCACACACAATTGAAAAGCCAAAAGTTGAGAGAGGAAGCCTGGTTCTACCCATTCATGCAACTGCTTTGAAGCACAGGATGATGCAGTTCTTAGAGAGATCTTCAGCCTAGAGGCAGAAACGTTGGAAACACTGGTCCTGCTGGGAGAAGGGCCATCATTGACCAGTACAGTGGTAGAGTTTAGAGAGAAACAGGTGAAACACACACACACACAAATTCCAGTTCTACCAAATTCCAGTTGTACCAAAGGTGAGAGCAGAGAATTGTGTGTAAAGTCCTGAGTAGAAATACAGCTGGGAGAGATGTGGGCCAGAGTCAGAGGCTAAAGAGCATTCAGGGTAACTCAGGAAGGAGAATTAGTTGCTTGTGATTAGTTCAGCCATTCCCTTTGTCTTGGCCTCATCCTGTGGCACAGACCCTGGTAGCTGCCATGGCAACTCTGCTGCACTTGAGGAATTCCAGTTCATTTAGGGCACTCAATTTTTCTGGTGAGTTGTTCTCAAATATCTAAAGTACCCGCAGGATTTTGGCTCAGTCTCTTCCAACCCTGAGAGTTTGGTGTTCCTGCAAAGGGTGACCTTAGAAAATGGGGCATCTCATGCAAGAACGATATTACTGCAGAAAAAGACAGATTCATCTGTCCTTCTTCTCAGAGATATCCCAACCCATTCTCAATTCTTCCTACGATAAACACAACCTTTCTACACCTTGTCCGCATTTCTCTCTGTTTTTTTTTATATGAGAGCATAGTTTTACAGCCCAGCCTCGGTGTCTGTGCTGGGCAGTAGGTAGCCAGTGAGGAATTTCTACAAATTTCTGCATTGCAAAGGAGAAGCAATGATAGCTTGCATCAGTGGCATGCACACTCTCTCTCTGAGGCTCCTGTAAGGTAATTTGAGGTGACTTTTTTTCTTTTGGGAGGCAAGCTTAGATTCTTGTTAGGAACATGATGTAAGAACAACTTAGGTAACAGGGAAGAGCTGGTGTGTGTTGGAGGCCTTTGGTGAGTCACAGTCAGGAGGTCTCTAAAAGCTAGGGAAAGCTAAAAAAATTTAAAACCCTAAAAAAAGACCTCTGTTACTTGTAAATTGAGTGGGCCTTTTGTCCAAGAGAGCATCTTGTGAAATGAGTGGGAATCTGCAAAGAGTAAAGGGGAAAATGAGGAGGTAGACTTGATTTCTAGGCCTGTCATGTACATAGCAACAAATTGTTGCAAAACCACCAGTGAGTTGCAGGGTGTTTTGCACTTGGAGGAGAGATGGAGAAAGTGGATGGTGTAGCAGACCTGTAAATTATTTTTTAAAAAGTAGTAGTGAGATTTCCGTGGGCTTTGTAATAATTCAGTGCCAGAAAATTAAATTAAGGGACCAAATGGTGCTGCTCACCCAATCTCATTTCATTCAATTAGAGATTGATCTCCAGCTGCCACATTAAGAGTAGACTATAAAAGTTAATGGCATCTTTTTGTGCGTGTTATTCACTATGCTCATTTGTCTTCCACCCCTCTGGGATGCTTCCATCCTATTTCATGGCTCCCCCAAGCCACGTAAGGACAGCAGAATCCACGAGAGACCAGTGTTTTGCCTTGCCACAGCTCAGGTGTGCAAGTCCTGTGACAGTCAGAAGCAAAGTGCCTCCAGCCCCCCATGGGACTGTGGTGCAGACGGGGGCTGCAGGGTCACCCAGGTTGTCACCCCGAGATGTGCAGCAAATGCCACCAGGCTGCCGGGGAGGTGGGCACTGCCCCGGCTGTCCCGAGGGAAGCAGATGGTCAGCTGGTTAGGAAAGAGGCTCTTTGACACCCTTCCTTGTGGGGTGGGGGTCCTCAGCTGCCACCCCAGTGTAACAGCAGTGGGCCTGGAGGGCTTTTCCTGGTGCTAGAAATGTACCCTCACCTGAGACCACCCCCAGGTGTCCACCAGGGTGCATGTGCATCACACCTTCTTCAGACCAGGTGTCAAACCCAGGACACCAGACTTGTTTCATGGGACTTTCCTCCATGCCCCCGGGCAGACGCTCACACCTTTCTCCCAGAAAAGCTTTGTTCCCCTCTCCAGTCTCTGGCTGGGAGCCGTGCACCTCTCGCTCCCCACCTCGGCCGGAGCTGCTCTCTGTCCGGTCAGGAGCCGCTCCCAGCAGTGTTCCATGCAAACAATGGCATTAATGAGGTACAGCCTGCCAGGAGGGTCTAGAGGAGACACAAACCAGCTGTGCCTCTGGTTTCACACTGAATTGTCTTACAGCCCTTTTGTGTCATTGCTAATGTGTTCCACAGGGCTTCTTCATAAAGCTTGAAGAAGGGAAGAAAACTTCCTGCTGCATATGTACAGCCCAATTGTCTCTAAATAATTTTTCCTTCATTATCTAATCTCCTAAATTATTTTTTTTTTCTGTGATTTGTTTTTCTCTTGTAGCAGATAAAAAAATGATGGCCTCTGCATCCACAGCAGGAAACCAGCAGCTTTACTCACAGGGAAGCCCATTTCAGCCAGGACACTCGGGAAAGACTTTCAGGTACTTAGTCCAGATCCTGAAATTACCAGTTTCTGTCTGAGAGTGGGGGACTGTTCCCTTTCAGTCGAAACCAACCCAAGGTGCAAGGGCTTTCTCTACATGAATGAATTTTGCTTTGTGTACACTTCACTGTGGCTGACGTCTCAGCACTTACGTTGGACTTACCAGCTGAGATGTTTTGGGTATCTCTCTTAAAAATATTGGCTGGTAAGTAGATACTTTTTGCTGTGATTATGTAGTTGGGAAAAAGCTAAGAAGCAGCAACAAATCCTGAAGGGAAATAAAGCTAAGAGGTATTGGGACGGGCTGAGAAATCTGAGGAGCATTAACCAAGCTGGGAAGGTGCAAAGATTTGTTTTGCACTCACAGCTGTCAGTACTTCTGCAGGCTGCCTTGAAAGGCTTCAGTGTGGGTACCTTATCAAAGGGAGCAGAGGGACGCTTCATCCATAGTCCCAGCTGAGGACTGGGACACAGGCATGAATAGTTCTCTAAGGCAGCTTCCAAATACACCTAGGGTGATGGTCTGGCCTTTTCCAAGGCATTTTTGAGTTATTCTAAATGTGTGTCATTGCCTACCAGCTGGTGATGCAGGTTTGCCTAATCTGAAGTTTGTCTTCATTTCCAGTCGCTTTTTAAGAGTGTGATAACAATGATTGTAGTTGCCTTAGTGCCTTGTGGTATCACCACTGTCTTAACTGGAGTTTCATTCTCCTGTTCAGACCAACCAAGGTTCTGGAAGTGAAGGAACAGCCATTCAGAGCCTGTCAGTTCCGGAAAGTGGGAAACATTTGCAAACACTGATTTTATTTAAACCAATGTGTTCTTAAGGTTGTAATTGCTAATAATCTCAGTGGGGACAAATAAAATCCCTATGAGTGTGTTTCGTCAAATTAAAACCAAGAATAACTTGAGGAGCTACGACAGTAAATTAAAATGTCTTTTAATTGGATATTGTGTATTACTGAATGGCTGACTTGCCATCGTGGGGTTTGGCCTGTGTTTTGTTTGTTTCCTTTTTTAATTCCTGATGTTTAGCGATAGCTTTTTTACTACTGCTGTTCTGTTACATCAAGTAATGGCTTGCATTTCTATCAGCATTTCCACCCTCCATGAACTGTCCTCTTTTAATAATCTCCAGCCTGGCCCATTCAGTTGCTGAGCCTGGGCAGCCTCTAGGCACTATTCCACAGAATCCTGGTTTCAAAGTACATTTTCCAGACACAATCCAAGCTCCTCAGATGATGGGACTTGCTGAGAAGGTGTTGGCAGTAGGGTCAGCCCTCCCCAGCAGCTGCTGTGTGCTTCAGCCGGATTTACATGGACTTTCTGGTCTAAGTTTCCCTCTTTGGAGACTCTGTGGTAGTAAAAAATAAAAATAAAACTTACAAAATGAGTAAAACTCTACAAAGAATTTCTAAACACACTTTGCTTTTAGGCAGCTTAAGACAGCTAGAATAACAACTCCCATATTAGAATGCCTGCCACGTTCTGCTTACACTCTTGGAGGGATTCTGTCAGCCTTTTCCAAGGATTCACATTCCTGCTTTCTCTCTGCTGAGACTTGTTTACTTTTTTTCCCAATCTGCTCTCTTCTCTCTCTGTAAGATTGTGAAAATAGACAATAGGGAAGGGATTGGAGAAAAGAACAGGCTGTTTCAGTGGATGCACAAAAGTGGTTTTGTATGCTGTGTCTTCATTTGTATTCATTTATATATGGCATGTAAAATATTAAACATGTTTTTATATATAAAAGTACAGTCGCAATGTCTGGTTGTTCAGTTTCTCAATACTTCCATGAGAATAAAATGGTGAAGTGGAGCAGTCCTTAATAAAATTTTTCTTACAATTAGGAATTTCTGAGTATTTCACTCTAGAGAAATTCAGTAATTAGGAAACAGCTAACATATTAAAAAGTTCATCTGGAAATAATAATAATAATATTATTATTAATGATAATATTGTTGTTGTTATTATTACTATTGTTATGATTACTACTGTTATTATTACTACTACTATTACTGTTCCAAAGTTTAAACTAAACTAAATTAGTTTAACTTCCTGTCTTGATTATTTTTTTACCTGGGTATATAACTGCATGTTCTTCTTTAGCATCAGTTGGTGAAAAAAGGAGTTGTAAGACCACATTTTTAATATGTAGCACATAATTCTTCATTTCCCAGGCAGGAAACAAATAAGGAAATACTTACAAGTATCATCTTTTGTGCTCATCTTCATTTAGAATGGCATTTAAGCAAATGCTTAAATACTGTTGACTTTAAGCACAAATTCATGATGGAGTACCTGCTTGAATACTCTCTGCAGGCAGGTTTTTTAACGCATTAAATGTTAAACTAGTGTGCAGCTAAGTGTGTATGCACCATGTGTGAGACTGATGCTATTCTTAGAAGCCCTTTCAAAGAGATTACTGAAGTCTGATTCAAAATAGTTTTGCCTGCTGTGTCTATTTGAACTGACATTTTAGAAGGCCAGTATGTTTCATAGTTTTGTGATTGTTTTAAGTCATTTTTTATCAAGACATTGAATAATTAGTTTTAATGTTCTGTGTCTAGAATACAATCTGTGCATTGAGAATATGCCCGACAAATGAGGCACTGTCTGTGTTCCCTTAGTTCATCTGTGGTGCACGTGCCTGGTGTGAACGACATCCAGTCCTCTTCCTCAACAGGCCAGAACCTGACACAGATATCCCGACAGCTGAACCAGAGCCAGGTGGCCTGGACAGGGAATCGCCCACCATTTCCAGGACAGGTATTGATCTAAAGTGCTTTCTTTTCACAGTCTTTAAAGATTTGCAGTCTTTGTGCTTTTTATAAAAGAACTAGTAAGTCCCATCCATAATGGGAGTGTTACTAATTTGTGGCTGAGGGGAATTGGTACCTCACTTCTGTTCCTTGGCAGGTTGTGAGAGCGTGAGCCAGCTGCCCCAGGTGTAACTGCACTTGGTTTGTGATTGTGCCCATCGAGGTGCCAGTCACTGCACTGACCTAAACCCCACTGGAAGGTCTTTGTCCTGCATTATTTTATCTGTGCGCTGGATGAAGGAAAAAGGACAGATCTTCTGCTTTGGCATTAAGCCTGTGAATTAAATCTTTCTTGGACCAGGACCTTGCGCTCAGCAATGTTACTCACAGTTATCAGGTTTGGCAGAAGGGGCACATACAAATCCAGGCAGGAATTCAGAGCAGGGGCTGCTTAGCCTGTTTTGCCCTCCATGAGCACTGCCCAGTGTAGCTCACACTGTCATGTGCTGCAGGAAACAGCACGTACCTCCATCAGATGCTCTGTGCTTGTCAATGTCAGCCCAGAAGTCACCTCTTGTTCTGTGTAACAATTTTCAAAAATGCTTTGAAACTCTACTAAAGTACAAACAATATGAAATAATCGAGTTCTATTTTAATAATGCTGCTCTTAATCACTCCTACTTCCCATTGTTTGTCAGGCTGGAATGACATATTGGGATGGGCACTAAATAATTTTTCAGTAACTGAATTGTTTCCACATTAATCACTGATTTTTTTCTCAGCCCTCAGCGTGTCATGGTTATCTGTCACACCTGGTTCATGAAATCCAGTCGTAACATTAACTTGTTTCTTTAAATTATATGGAAGGTGCTGAAAATGACTAAAACAAATTACTCATCCCTCTTACTGCACAAATTCTGTCCAAGTCAACAGAGTTTGTATGGGAGCGTAAGGAAATGGAAGTTCATCCATCCATCTAAAATAAAATAAAATAGAGTTAAACCTTGTGGAAGTGACATGCCACGCTCTCACTACCATTGTGGAAACCTTCAAAAATGTACAATTTCTTAGCTTAGAACTGAGCTGAAGACTTAATAACATCTTCCTCATGTTATGTGCCTGTTGGGATCTGGTTTTCTCCCCCAGCTCCCCTGCATTTGCCCCAAAATCATAGAATCATTAGGTTTGGAAAAGACCTTTATAATCATCAAGTCCAACCGTTGGCCCAACGCTGCCAATTCCACCACTGGCCCACATCCCCAGGTGCCACACCTACACATCTTCTAAACACCTCCAGGGATGGTGACTCAGCCTCCTCCCTGGGCAGCCTCTTCCTGTCCCTGACAAGCCTTTTGGTGAAGGAATTTTTCCTGCTGATAAATGATGGAAAGTGGCTCAGTGAGCACTTCTGCCAGCTCCCTCAGTGCCCTTGGGTGAAATCTGTTCAGCGCCATGGATTGGTATGTAGCAGGTCAGACCTTTTCCCCTTGGATTGTGGGGGCTTCATTCACCCCCCTGTCCCTCTCATCCAGTGAAGAATAGCTTCACTTGTGTGCACTGATCGCCAGTAACAGTGCACATCATTACAGGTGTCCAGAGGTGTAACCACCTTTAATTTCTGTTTGTGGAATTGGGTAGCCACTGACTTTTTCTTGGGACTGCTGGACTTACTTGCAATGCAGAAAGTGGTTTATGAGCAGGTTCTGTCTGTGGCACGACACGTTAGCTCGTGCCTTTGGATGAGACACTTCACCCCCTCTAGTCTCAGTGCACATGTTGTACATGTCTCAGAGCAGCCTCTGCAGTGTTTAATCATTTGTGTAACTTTCTGGGAGATCCTGCAACACAGCCATTATGTAGGTAAAATGACAGCAAGCTGCCTTTTAGTACCCTTGAATTAACTCAGCTGCCCAATTAAAGCAATGTTAGGCTGTTTCTGCCCTTCTCCCAGGGCTGGTGATTCACCCTCCCACGCCTTTTACAAAGCAAAATAACCGCTGCCTGTATTTCATAGGCAGGAAGAGAAAGCAGCTCACAACCTTTGAAACTTCTTTGGCCATTTACTCCCAAGCACTGGAGACTGTGGTCATCTGAGAACTGCATGTGTCCTGTAAGACATTTGGATAACTGATTTTACTGTGGCACTGCAACATCAGTACACCTGGAAAATAAAGATGAATTCTTTATACTGGTTCAGTTTGGGGTTAATCCTCATAATAGTGGTGAAGCAAATCCTAGTTTTCCAGGTAGCTCTGATAAGAAGTACATGTGAGCTAATCAGCAGGCAAGCTATAAATGTTGGTTTATAGTCTCTTGTGTTCCTTCTGCAGCAGTAAGCTGGCTTGGACAGACATGAAATATGGCTGAGACAGGGAAAACGTGCCTGTTCACATCCACAGAGTTTGTTTAGTCTTTATGTTATTGAAAAGTTACTCTGCTGTGCTGTTCCTCAACAATAAGACTTGTTCCTTCTTTTACCCTTTATTCCTTAGCAAATTCCATCTCAGTCTGGCAAGGCTCAGTCATCTCCCTTTGGGATTGGAACAAGTCACACCTACCCAGCTGATCCATCGTCATACAGCCCCCTTTCCAGCCCAGCCACCTCTTCTCCAAGTGGGAATGCCTACTCCAGCTTAGCAAACCGAAGTGCAGGCTTTGGTAAGTTTTAAATGATGTAATGCAGAAATGCACATAAAAATGAAACTCTTCAGCATTCACTTCATTAAAAATCCTCCAGCCTGTTCTTTTGGTGGGTCAGTTGGGAAGCCCAGGTGATGAAAGGGTTTTGCTTTCTCCTGCTGAGTAAGAAGGACAGAGCTGACCTGTTCCCTTCACGCTGCATCTCCTTCACATCCAACATCCTTCAGAATGTTGTGGCATATTATGGTGTGAGAGAACTTTTTTAATTTTTTCCCAGTAAATGGTGTTATGAAAGATTCAGAAGTTGCTTATATCACTAGTACACATCCTCCCAAATTGTGGTCAGCTGGTTAAATTTCTTTTTAATTCTCAGGAGAACACTTAAAAGGCACAAATTTGCATTCATTTTTTATCTCTTCTAACTATATGACAGTGTCCTCTTGCACAGAGATGGAATGTTGGAGTTTGGTTGGAAGCAGGATTAATTTTGTACCCCCACTGCTACTAACCTAATCAGAGTAGGTGCCGTGTTTTGAAATAGTTTTCTTTTCCAATTACATGCCAATTTAGTGGCTTTCAGACCCTGACCCAGTAGGTAACCCCTTGGTAAATTTTCTTCACTCCACCAGAAGAATAATATTCAAGAGTAAAAAATGTAATGGATTCTGTGAAAAATGTCACTGGCTGGTAATAACGTGCAATTCCAAAAAGCACAGGTAGCAGTGTGCTAATGTGTGTCATTTTTCTCCTGTGCCTTGGGAGCAGAACTGGCACAGACCTGTTGCAGACGGGCCCCACTGGCGCAGACCTGTGCCTGAAAAAAGGGCACTGAGATGGAGCTCTTCCCACACAGCTTTTGCCTGCCTCCATTTCCATTTCCACCAGGCATTGTACATTTGTTTATGAGACAGCCTTGTATTTCAGGCTTAAGCTACTTGGCAAGAACCCTTTCACTTAATGAGAAACATCTCCTGACCTACATCAGTTTGGGTGCTATTAATAACACAGCCTTCACGGAGACAAACGGCTTCGGCCGCCGGCTGGCAGGAGCTGTTCTGCTGAAAAGAAGCATCATTTGCTTCACTCAGTTAATTTCAGTGTATTGTTCTGGGAGGGGGGAAGAAAACAACCCAAACTTGCAACTTTCTTTTAAAGGGTAACTTAGATGAATTTTATTTTGGCCCTTAAAATGGCTGCAGGGTTTCCGAGTCAGCTGAATTATTGGTTACAGTAATGTCAGTAAGGGAAGAACTGTAATCACCTACTTTGGGGTAGAAATATGCATCACTACAGTCTGTTTATTTTCCTGTAAAATGTTCCCCTTATCTGTTTTGCATGGCTTAGCTGGTAGCCAAAAGGATTGGACTAAGCACGTGTTTTCTGAAGTCACAACTATGAGTAGTGGCTGATTTGACGTGATTGAGTCTGGCTATCAAAGACTTGGCATAGCACAGGTGCGGAGGTTTGGCCCAAGAAATTTGTCACCCTTGGCAGAGGATGCTGGTGATGGGGAAGAACCAGACACGCACAGCTTGATCCTCTGCAGTGAGAGGGAAACAGACAAAAAGTACCTGGAGCAGTTATAGAGAAAAACATTTAAAAAAAAAAAGAAGAAAAACGAGGAGGAAATGTTTGGAGGAAAAGCATAAGCCTGGTGGCAAGCTTTCTAAAATGCTAATTCTTAGAAGGAGATACTGTAACTTATAAAAAGAAAATGATCCCAAAATATTATACATTCAGTGCCACTCTGTAGAAATACAGGGTAAAATGAGTCCAGCTTAAGTGTGATCTGTTACTGTGTTACTCATGAAAAATGTATGTGTAATAGGTATCCAAATTAAAGTGTGGCAACATGCTTTTCTTCTGGTAGACTATTTAGAAGAAATTATTCTTCTTGAAATCATCGTTTTAACTGTATTTACCTTAAAGCCTTGCTATTTGGCCTTACATTTACTCTGTGAAATGTAAATAGCCTCAGACTTTTAAGGAAGTATCACCATATTAACAGGATAATAGTTTGCTATAAGCTACATATGCAATAAATCATTTTGCAGCTGTATCACTGGAGGACAAGACAGTCCAGCAATGCCTGTATTTAATGTAGTGAGGCTGTTGTCTGTTGATCATCCTATTTCTACATCTGCTTAAAAAATCTTGTATCTGCTTACATGCTTCTTAGATGAGTAGACAACTGTGCTCTGCAAGAATTCAGTCTTCTGCAGAAAAAGAGCATTCAGATGGTGCAGTCTGGTTTTTAAGTGAAGTGGCAAATACTCCTTATTACTAATTAAAAAACAGTGCTTGAAAGTTGTCTTCCAGTGCCTGGCTTGCTGTGTCACTGTGCACGTTGCTGTGGGCAGCTCACCTGCTGTGGCTGTGCAGCCGTGGCCCTGAGCTTTGCTCTGGGGCTGAACCTCCCTCTGGCTTTTTCCCCGTGGGGCTGGTGTCACTCAGGGTCTTTTCTCCAAGGCTACTTTGCAAATCCAGGCAGATGGATGATGCCTCACAGCATCATCAGGCAGATGTTTTGGAAGAGCTGCCCTCTGACTGTGCCCTTTCTCCCCACATCCAGCTGAAGGTGGCCAGAGCAGCGGTCAGTTCCAGGGGAGACCTTCGGAAGTGTGGTCCCAGTGGCAGAGCCAACACCACAACCAGCAGAGTGGTGACCAGCACTCGCACCCACAGCCCGGTCAGACCGAGGTGTTCCAGGTGAGGAGTGTTCAGCAAGCCCAAAGTCCCTCTGACAACCTCCCAGTGCTGAGTTAAGAGCCACGGCCCTCAGGGATCAGGGTGCAGCAGGGCTTGGAGCACTCCCTGCACTGCTCTTAGCTGCCCTTAGCTACTGAGGAGGTTTGGTTTTCTGCCACAGAACAGCATCTTTGCTGAGTAAAATGCTGTTTTTCCTTCTCTTTGCACCCGATACTTAAGGCTTATATCTTTTGCAGAGAACCCATGAAATATTCCCAAGCAGAGTGTCTTTCTTACCCTGGTGCTGGCCTCTGACATCCCACTCAAGCTCAACTAGATATCAGTGTGATTCTCTTTGATAGCTCAAGCAAAAAATGAGTGTGATACTGCATAGAAGTTAGTGCCCAATAATTTTTTTAAGGTTAAACCCAGTCAAATATCAGATAGGTGGTAAACAATCCTCTTCAACTACCTAATTAATTATAATTCTGAGCCTTCACCACAGATAGTGAAGTCCTACTGTAGAGTAGGACTTCATAAGTTAAGTAATAACATATCTGTCCTTGTATAACTGGTTTTTAAATTAAATCAAGAAGACAGTTTGTAAGAAAACAATGCAGATAAATGCAGGAAAGAAAGTTCAAGCCCCAAGCAAGGTTTAGAAGTGGGGCACCTCATTACCTTTTAGAAAGTTAAGTTCACCTGCAAGACTGGGCTCATGCATGGCTGCTCGCAGGAACGCTGCAGGAGAGATGTGAGCATGGGAATGCTCCTGTGTGGATGAACCATTGCTTCACACAGGAACAAACAACAGCTCTTCATCTGGAGTAACTACCTGTCTGCATGCCCTTAGGCCATGGCCCAGGCAAGATTAGTCCGTTGCATCTCTTTGTGTTAGCAGAGTTTAATCACTTTGCACATAGTTTAACCCAAAAGGATAATCAGGGTAATTCCGGGGAGGCTGATGCTCAGCATGGTTCGATGGCCTGCAGAGACACGGGGCTCCAGGCAGTGTCTTGCTTCTCAGCCAAGTGCTGTGTCCCAACAAACTTCTCATGAAACTAGTGGGAAGGAGGACCATGGGAGAAAAGGAGAGCTGGGTTCACCTGCAGAGCTCTTGGAGGTGAGCGTGCATTTGTAGGGAATTAGGATAATATCTGGATGTGATGAGACCCTTGGATAAGCTCAGTTCAAAGGCCTCCAAGAAGTTGCTTGGATTGCTTGTGCCCAAAACCAGCCCTGAGTTAGCTGGCCTTAAGGCGAGAGGCAGACTCAAGAGAAGACCTTGCTGGATCTCTGCCTGAGGAGACTTGGCCACAGAGGCCCCAGCAGCAGAAGTACCTTCAGAGATGGAAATGTAGGCAGGTGGGGGCAGCTACAGCTTCCCTTTGGCTGGGACAGAATGTGGGAAAACATCAAATAAGTGCAAGTTTTGCTCAGAAAATGGAAGGCTGACCCTCGCAGCTCACACACTGCCAGTTGTGTTCACAGTCTCCTTCGCCACATCAACAGTGATGCTGTGAAGACCTCAGATGGATTTTAATCACTCTTTACTTTGGGGTAACTTCCCAGAACACAGCAACTCTCAGAGTTATTCTTTCACAGAGCAGATCCTGTGAGCTTTCTTATTTGTATTTTTGGTTTTGTTTTATTGTGAGGATAATGAGCCATCCCTGGCAAGACTTGGCTTTGCGGTAAGAGCTTATTATTGTAAGGACTGACAGGAAGAGCAAGCGTAAACTCTGGTTTTCCCAGCAAGGGATATCTTTTCCCTGTGGCTTCAGTCTCCGGCTGAGAGGAAAGGTTGAGTATTTTTTGAAGCCTCCTGCAGAGACCTCTCTTGTCTCAAGACACATGAGAGCAATTACCATGAAATCCCATTTCTCCTCAGAAGTTCCTGCTATTTCCTCTGCCTCTGTACATTCATGAAGGCTGCTTGGGCACATTGTTAGCCTGGGTGGATGTCCACTCTTGAGTGTTCTGCAGAGTACTGTTCGCTTAGAGAGTGCTGGTGAGGAGGTGAAGTCCTGCCCAAAACCATCCTTACTCAACAGGAGCTCCAGTGTCTGAGATGTTGCATAGTTCCCATGCAGTGAAACAGGAGAGTTTGCTTCTCTCCATATGTAGCTACCCTTTCCAAGGTTCCAGTCTGGGAGGAGTAGGAAGCAGCCCAAATGTACTTTATTCAGAGGGGCATCCCAGAACTTCTGCCCTGCTTAAGTCCCACCTCTGTTCAGAAGCACTCCAGCAAAACATAAGTAGCACATAAACCTTAGCCTGGCCCCCTGCACAGGTCTGGTTTTCACCTTATTTATCTAAACTTGGCCTTTTCTGGTATTACACTGGAAAGATGAACAGGAAACAGTTTGTGTCTGGATAATGTGTTAGCAAGTGACACTTCACTTTGATTTCTCCTTATCATGCAGGACATGCTGCCGATGCCGGGGGATCCGACACAGGGTACTGGCAATTACAACATTGAAGATTTTGCTGACCTGGGCATGTTTCCACCGTTTTCTGAGTAGCTTGCAAAGCAGAAATGGAAGCTCTTCTGCAAGGCCATTTCAGTGTAATTTTGGCGCTGCTTTTTCTGTGTTGCATTTCTGTAGAAGCTACTAAACCAGAAGACACATTCCTCGTGTTTCAGATAGTGGTGTAGGGCTTGCTCTCTCCTCGTTGGGGTGCGTCAGTGCCGGCAGAGGAGCTCCAGCACTTGTTTGTGTTCATTGACAGCTCCATTTTAATTTTTTTTTAATTTTATTGTCATCTACCTCAGAGATGAAAAATTTTGCTTGTTTTAAAAAAAAAAATCCCTGAGTCTTAAATATTTGAATGTGAAAGATGCTTAATATTTCCTTTGAATGGTAATTTTTAAATAGATAATGAAATAACAAAGACTAACAGAGAAAAGGTAAGGTCATGTCTCGTTACAGTGCCTACCGCTCAATTTCGATGCCTTGCTTTAAGCTTAAGTTTCTGAAAGCAGACATAATATTCTGTTTTCTTTGATTCTTGTAGGTTTTAGGTCACTTTAAATGTTGAGATTAAGCAACATAATGTAGGCCTCTCTCACCAGAAGATTCAGCTCTGCCTTTTCTAACTTAAACTTGAATGTGTGTACATTTTGGTACTTTATGTATATCTTGTGCTGTATGAAGTGATTTCCTGTACTGGTTTCTTTTGCCTTTACGAAGGGTCCATTCTGGAGTGTGCTGAAAAGGTTGATGATGTATGTGAAGGATTTGAACATTGTGGGAGTCTCCATCACTTCACATAGGTGTTCTTACTTTTAATTCAGGTGATTCTCTATTCAGAACAAACATTTACTTACATAAGCTATTAGTCTGGTTTTGCACTGAATTGAGGCCTATAACCTTGTACATTTCTCACTGGCTGCTTTAATTATTATTGTTCTTGCTTTCCCAAAAATATTGCCTCTTAAAAAATGACTTGTAAACACATCGAGATTGCATTTTCTATATTAGCTGCATTTCCTTTCTGTGAAGTACTTTTTTATACTGTGAAACCTCACATTTTAACAGTGCAGGGTGGTGGCCTGTTACTAGGAAATCATTCAAGCTCATTTGCTGCAAGCAGTGAGATGGTTTTGTAGTGTGTAATTTTTTTAGAGTGAGTTGGTAATAGATATCGATTGGACTATAGTCCACTGCATACACAGTGATAACTTGAATTTTTGCTTGGATTTCCAAGCAAATGCTTCTGTTAACCCCCGTTAACCCTATTCCGTTAGATAAGGGATTTTCAGCTTGCCAAGTATGTCGAGGACTCTTGACTGCTCTGAATGCTGTGTGCTTTTCCACAGAGGTAAGTTAATCACCTTCCTCTTGGGTGAGCCACCTGCCAAGTGTCTTCAGCAGAGATGTGGTAGGAATCTTTTTTATTCGGTATTTCATGTGCATGATGAGTTACAGAGGTTGGATTGTAAGGTCAGAACTTTTATCCTGATCGTTTCTTCTTGGATGGGAGGCGAAGGACTCACTCACGAAGGACAAGGAGTCCTGAGTTCCTGCGTGCAGGTTGTTCATAACCTTTGAGTTTGGGTAGTGGTAGCCAGCCTTTGTAGAGGAGGAAGGGGGCAGCTTCCCTCAGCTTTTGTGCGTTCAGTGGCCATCACAGGCCTAGAAACAGCAGTTCCCACCCAGAATATCTCAGTGTGTGCAGCTCTTGGACCTCACAGCACCAAGCTCTGCCTTGTCGTAGCCCCTCTTGAACTGTGGAGTGCCTCTCACAGGGAGCATGGTGCACATCATGTTGTTGGGGCAGTATCCTGGGAAGCAGGCAGGCCCTGCCCCTCAGCCTGCGCTGGCCACAAAGGTTTCACAGCGAGCGTGGCCCCGGGACACGGCTGGCACGGGTGGGGCTGTGCCCATCTGACACTGCTGTCCCAGGCTTCTCCAAGATCAGCATGTAGTGTTCAGTAGCCAGGAAGAGTCCGTCTTACTGTTTCTCTCACTAAATCTGGGACCAATCTCTTACCCTGTGTGCAAGTGGGGCTAGGGACTTTTTTTTTAGGAAATTTTTGTATATCTCTAGATGCGGTACTGGAGAGGCCGCAGATCTCCTGGTCTGTACTTGCCTCACCAAATCACACTGAGAACAAACTAAAAACCTTGTATCTCTTCTCCCCCAGAGATCAGAAAATACTGTCTTAGGTGAGCAAGCCATGTGCTTATGCACTATTCTTTTAAATACATGGATGTTTATGCTCTTGGAGCCATCTCCCTTTCCCCCCACGCTGCTGAAGTGAATGACTGCTCATGGAATTGGATAGACAAAGCTCTGCTGCCTCAGAGTAAAATTCACGGGTGTCTATAAGAGGTGTCTGGATGCTGTTCCAGCTGAGTGAGACCATCAGTGTCTGTGCAGGGTTTTGAAAGGGGCTAATAACAAGAGAGGGAGCAGTGGGTGAGCAGTTCGTGTCACTGCACAGAAGATGCTTGACATGGTAAATGTCAGTTCTTCTGAAATTGTTTTGAATTCCTCCATAAAGGGAATAATGAATTGAAAAGGTGCTGCTCCTCTGTTTTATTTTACACAACAGACTGGTTTAAGTATATTTACAATTTATTTTACTTCCTGAATTCAATTTAAAAAGTAAAGTTCTTAAAGTTATTTTCTTTCTCCTAACATCAGCAATGATAACTTCCTCAGTGTGCCATGGGTTTTATACTAGTGGAGAAGGCTTCGATGTACAGACTTCGGTTGTGCAGTTAGAAGTGCACTGTTAGAAGAATTTTAAGCACATCTCTCTTTTTCTTGTTTTTTGAAGTCAGTACGCCTGAGGGATCAGAGCATGGGCTGCTTCTCACCTTGTGGACTACTCCTGCCTTTCTGGTTGGCAAAGGCGATGGCTGCTCTGTTAAAGGCAGCGGATAGTGCCAGGTTTGGGTTTTCCCTGTCAGCCATAACGATCCCTTGTTTCTGTTGTGCCATCCCAAGCCAGTGCTTTATCCTTCGCATTCCCACTCTTCCTCCCCTGCTGTCCCACGCCTGGCCATCCCATCTCCGCGGCGCTCTCCCAGCCCGGGTGGGAGGCGTTGGGTTGCCATTCCCAAGCCAGCGAGGAGGGAGCAATTAACGAGCTTAAAGAGTTTGGCAACTTTGTGCTTCTGAGCAGGCGAGCGGCCCAGGTGAGGCCTTGCTTCGCCGCAGGGCGCCGTGCGCTGCCCTCGCTCCGTGTCCGCGGCCTGCTCCTCCCAAACAGCTGCTACAGGTCTTGTGGCTGACAGAGCTGTGTCGCCTTGGCTGTGCTGTATCTTTTTGTCACGTGTTTGGTTGCTAAAGCGACTTAACTTATCCTATAGCTGAAGTTATAAGGTGCATTGAGAATGCTGATGTTTTTATTACGTGCTGTCAGTGTAGCTTTGCTGGCACTTTGGCTTCCAATTTCCAGAATTTCATAGGTGGTGGATTTCTTGGTTTTTTCTGTGTTTTTTTTAAGCTGGAAATAAAGCTGTGATTTCTGATCAAACTGTTGCAAACACAGTGTTTCTTGAAACTGAACCTTTTGGGTTTTAAACTAATGGAGCAAGAAACTGCAAATGGTGGTGGTCTGGGTGAGTTATTTCAAGGAGCAGATGTGTAGACTGAGACAATTTTAGATATATTCATTTATTCAGACAAGCAACCCTGTTTAACAAGAGAGACTCCATCACATTACTTGTACGTGCTACTGGCAGTACCTACAGTGATGCTTTAACCAGATAGTTCCATTTGTAGCTGTGTTGCCTTTTCTTTTCTTTTGAAGTACAGTATGAAACTGTAAATACTTCTTGCAGAACTGCCTTTTTAACTCTTAATTACTTTTGGCACAGTGTTAAATAGTGTTGGATTTACCCAATTGCTATGACATATATTTTTATACATAGGTGTACTCTTTTTTCGAGAATAATACAGCCATTTTGTCATTAATGCCTTATCGGTGTCATACTGCTGTTGCTCTTTGTTTGCAAGGTATCGAGTGGACTAATTTCTAGTTCAGATATTTTCACTTTTCCTGGCAGTGCTCAAGTTTAGCTTCAGGTGATTTTTGCCAGAGTCCCATTTTTCACAGTTGTTAACTGTGAGGAGAAGAGAATATGGGCTTGGGCTTGTTGCTATTAGTGGAGCAAAGAAAAGGTGGTGGCATCTAATTGTCTTTAAAAGGTCAGCCTTTTCCTACTCTAAACCAGAGTGCATTTCATGAAACTGATGACTGTGGGCACTGATTACTTTGTGTAGGTTAATGGTATTAAAAAAAAGGAGATAAAAAAAGGAAAACAACTCCAAAAATGGGCTTCTGTCATTGTTAGGCACTTGGTTACGTATCTGTTTAAACTCTTCATATTGATGTGAAATTGTGCTGTGGATAAAGTGTATTTTGTACTTCTGAATGTTCTATATTTATGACTAACAAGTACAGAATCAGTTGTGTGTATGTATAACTAATAACTGCCTTTTTAAATTTCATTAAAATAAAAATGTCATGAGCTGTTGTTAATTCCTGTCTTTCTGTAAATAAGTGAGATATGCTGTTGGGAATTGTCAAGTCAGAAATAACCCTGAATTATAAGATTCATGCCAAAAATCAGAAGATGAGGCATTGATCTTTGTCTTTGAAATCCCCTCCAGTGCTGTGTGGTTGGGGACAGGATGTTCCCCTTTTATCTGTCTTGTAAAGGCTGTCCAGAGGGAGCAGGAGAAGAATGATAGCTTGAGAGCTCTACTTCTAAAAGATGTTCCAGAAAAACATTATTTAACAGCCTGTTTTACTGATGATGCTGAGGTGTGTGATTCAGTGTCTGTATTGTAGAAGATTTCTTAGAGCACAATTGGTTTAGAGTTAACTAATAGTCTGTGGCAATATTTATTCACTCTGGTATCACAGTGGTTTCCTTGTCCACCTTTTGGTCTCATTGTTCAAAGTTAAAAATACTTGTATCCTTCCCACAAACATTCTGGTGACCTTTTCAGACTTCTCTGTGTAAGGCACGTTTGCCTTTCACTGTGGTTCCTCATTGCATTTATTTCTTTGTGGACTTGGTACTTTGTGAGTGGAATTTACCTTGTTCATAAATCCAAAAGGCTGATGACTGGGCCATGGCAGGAGCTGAAGAAGCTGCTCTCCAGGGCGTTCCTGGCACAGGGTAGGTGGTGTTTTCATAGCTCTTACTCCATTTTCTGGGCTCTGCTCACCGTGTGCTCATCCCAAAGACACAGGTTGGTCCATGAAAATAGGCCATTCATGCTGTTTTGCTATGAAAACTGAGTTTTCCACTAAGTGATGTTCTTTTGGCATTTGCTCAGATGCTTGTGAGCATCTTTGCTGAATGGGCATGTGCCAGACCTTGAGCCCCGTGTGGAAGTGCAGCTGCTTTCATCCTGGCCGCTCTTTGGTGCTTTTCCGGTGCATTTTAATAGGTTTGTTGTTGCTTTTGAAGAGCATTGTCCAAACAGAAAGGCTCCCACAGAGCGGGTGCTGCACCCGTGCCAGGCAGGGTGGTTGGGCTGGTTTAAGATCCCTCCTAGCACTCCTTTCATATGGATCATCACTAGCTGTGCTCCCACGTGCTAAATCAAGTGTACTTCGGGACACTGCGGTGACAGCTGGGTGTGGAAGTGCTGGGAAATACTGATTTTGGTGTGGAATCTGGGTTTGGAGATGCTGGATGTGGAATGGAGCCTTGTGTTTGGTGACTGATGGTTGCTGCATCTCAGCAGGACACCGTGGTAGAAATCCACACAGGCTGGCACGCAGGGAAGAAATGCAGCTGAGGCTCTCTGTGTCCCTCCACTCACCATCTTTGCCTCTTTAAACTGACACTAATGACTCATAACAACAGGTCAAGTCTTCATTATATTGATAGAAATATATTTTTCTTAATTTTTCCATGGGAACTATTTCTTAACCACATTTCCATCAAATACCATCACGGTTCAGGAAGTATTGCTAATTTAATTTTCCCAATTTCTCTCCAAGTTGTACGAAACAGGGACAGATACAGGATGAATTCTTCCATCCTTTTTTACCAAGTTTCATCATATTCCTGGTTGAAAATACTTGGCAGCATCTTTCTTCAAACTTTGTGGTCTGTCCCACATAAAATGAAATGGAATCACTTGAGCTGTATTAATGGATGTGGAATCAGATCCAGAGGTTGCTAGGGCATCTTTTCATTAGCTCTGGAAAAAATTATCTTCTAATTATAGACTGGCACTAAATACTAATATACAACATGTGCCATTTGGGACCCGACTGGAAAAAATGTCAGCGCAAGGCTCACTCCTGGACCATGCAGCAGGGCAGAAGGGCTTTGCAATGGCTTTTGCAGACAAAAATGTGAGGGCTGTACACACACCCCTGTAATGACAAATGTGCAGGCAGGGCCCAGGGACAGAAGAAAGCCCCAGCTGCAGCTTGGGAGCTTTCCCCAGCGCACACATACCTTGTTAGAGGAGACTGAACCCCCCAACACTTTGGTGGCCTGCTGCCTCTTAGAAATAGCAGGTCCCTCTTTCAGTGAAGGGGAGGTTTTAAATACTTGGAACGTTTTTAAAAACAAGAGGTCTTGAAACAGAGAAGGCAGTGCAAGGTTCAGCTACTTTGGTGCACTCTGTCATCCCAAACATGTTTTGGGTGGCTCTCAGAGCCCCCCCCAGTCACTGCCCATCCCTGGCTGCTGTGGCTAATGACCCTTCCCTTGGAGCCCAGAGCAGTTCTGTGTGTGGCCCTAGTGGGAAGTAGCTTCAGTCTACAAAATAAAATCACAGGATAGTTATTTTCCATTTAACACTGGAATTACTGGCCTAATAGACCCATTGCCACTGAGGAATACCTGACTTGCTGCTTGCTTTTTTGTTTGAGGCCTCCAATGTGCTAAATGGACACAAGAGAAAATGTGCTGGCACACAAACACACAACCCGCTGCCTTCATTGCAGTGCTTGTAGCAGGGAGCAAAGGCTGGATCATGATTCTTCCCACTTCGTGAAGGAGTTTGTCCTGTGGAATTATCTCAGAAGCAGCCCTCCTCTCCCTGCATGTCATTTCAACATGTCCAGGGCTAAAAGTGTGTGACAGCCCAGGGATACCAAAACATGACTCAGGAGGGGATGTAAATGCTGTGGGATTCCTTCCTTCTTCATGCAAATCACACTCAAACAGATGTCATTACATTGTTTCTGGTTCATGTAATTCGGAGCAAAGGTTAGCAGGAGGCAACACTGCACAGTGCTGCTGCTGAATTAAATTCTCATTTTAAAATGGGCCTGTTAATGGGAGTATCCCATCCTCTCTCTGTTACCTGCTGCTGCCTTCTCCAGCCACCAAGAGAGCACAGAGTACTCGGAAAATTTAGAGCTGCTGGAGGTGATCCAGGCTGGTCCCTGGATGTGAGGGACAGATGCAGTCAGGTTGCCCTGAAGTGTTCTGCTCTTGGAAGTGGGAATGAGCATGGAGCTCACCTGCATAAGAGGCACCTGGAAACACCAGCTGGTGACCCCCCTGACAGTGTCCCCTGGGCATGGCTTGCAGAGGTGGGGCTGCATCCTGCACCTCCCTGCTCCCCCCCAGTGCTCTCCAGTATGTGACTGCTCAGCCCACCAGAGCTCCTGCGAGGCTCCTGTTAACAAAATGGAAAAAACTGTGTTGTAGTGAAAGGAAGTCTGGGTTTGGATAGTGATTTTATGCAGTGTCAAGCAGTCATGGCCTCTTTAATACCAAGCCCATGTGTCATTGTGGTTGTCTTGTGTAGTCAGGAAAAGTTCTTGCCCGATGATTTATTCGGTGACGGAGAAAGGGATCTTTATCATTGTACCCATGAAGCTCAAACACTGAATATTTGCATCCATTCTAACATGGAAAAATACCAAACCCTTTGACTGAAAAATGTCTGGATTTTATTCTATGCAACCCTGAAATTAGATGGTTGCGGTTTTGTGAAAAATTTGCAGAACTGATACCTTGGTAATTTTGAAGTGCTTATCTTTGCCATTGTCTCTTTAAAAACTGCATTTGGTGGGCTTGAGAAAAAAAAAGGTATGCATTAAAATTTGTGAAATTCCTGTGAAAAGTTTTAATTATTGAGAAACTATGAAGCCTGTGCACTTCTTTTAAGCCATATTGATGCCCCCACTGCACAGAGATGCTTAATCTAAAGGAGTTGTGAATTGGAGTTTATTTAGATTCTTCACATATCTTTTGTGACCTCCATGATTTAAGGTCAGAGACCTCAGCAGGGAGTCAATGGAAGTTGCCACGTTAATCATTTTAGTTTTAGAGATTCATCAAAGTTATGTGAATTGACCTAAATTTTCAGATCCTGCTGAGGGAGTGGGGTTCTGCACTAACCTACCAAGGCTGACCTGGATAGATCAGCTGGTCCTGAAATACTGGAGCAAACCCACTGAAGCAAGTGTCAATTATATAAATCAGGCTACTGAAAGGCAAAAATCTCAATTCAGTAAAAGGTAACATTTGATATTTATAGATGACTATAGATACACACGACACTTCATCGCAGACTGAACACCCACTGTGAGCTCAGGCAACAGATTTTTTTTGACAGGTTTGTAAAATCCCAATTTTGTTCCTTGCACCACCATGTTGGTGAAGAGTGGGTGGATTTTTGTACTAATGTTGATAAGGTGTCAAGGCAATTTTACAAGACTCTTTAACACCAGCCAAGACTCCAGAATTGAAAGAGAGAACTTTATTAACAGGGGTGGGAATAGCTGATAACAGATTGCTGTGTTTATCTTGGTTTTGTGCTTGTTCTGCCATCAGGACCATGTTTCACAGCCATTTAAAACACTGGAGCTGAGCTTCCAGCAACAAGTCCATTAATAGCTCTGACTTCCAGGAGGTTCTAAAATTGGGTTAGATACCCTGAAGGCACAAGTTTCTTTGCTGTTTCAGTCTGCCATCCAGAAGAGAAAATCTTCCTCTCAAAAAAAAAAAAAAAAAGCTTTTCTAGTTATTTCAGTTGTTTCTCATGAAGGGAGTACACACTAAATGCTGTTTGTCAGATTTGTTGATTCCCTGTCACCTTTGTAAGAAACTCTAAGAAACATCTCAAATGTGCGCAGAAATGCTGCTGAAATGGTTTCCACCTCCCTCTGCTCCTCACTTGGCAGTGGTGGTGGGCAGGGTCTGATTGCTGAACCTCAGGTCGCAGCAGAGCTTTGCAGCCACATGCCATGGCTCAGGAAGAGCAGTTTGGATGTTTGGATAAACTTCGTCTATCCGAGTTTGTACAGCGTGGGGAAAGGCTGCCAAGGGTCCCACTGTCTCCATCCTTGGCTGGACAGAGCCTTGGGTGGCCAGGTCTCAAGCTGGGGAGAGCTCAGCTTTGCCAGGGGGTCCATGGAAGTGCTGTACGTTCAGTACGTGGACGAGGCAAGTCCAGGGGGTGCTGTACCTTCAGTATTCCTGGGTCTGCTGGGGCCAGCTCCCCCCTCAGCACAGCCGCCGGGCCAGAGAAGCACAAAGACCCTTAGGGGGTCTCTCACCCTGAGCCAGTTAAAAAGCCCGTCTGGCCTCCTGAGCCAGGCAGAGCAGCCACAGGACTGAACGTCCGTGGCCACAAGACTGGGGCTGTGGCCACCTCCTCACCCGTTGACTCACCCTTCTCCCATATCCAGAAGCTCTGAGAAGGTGCTCTGTACCACAGCGCCTGTCAGATATTCTGCTGCTGAGCAGTTCCCGTACCCCTCCTCCTCGAAAGAGCAGACCAGCTCTCTAAAATGACTCAAATTGTTGACAAAAATCCCCCGAGGTTGCTGACAGAAGCCCAGATATAGCCTGTCAGCACAGCCAGTCCCTGAGTTTTGCAAGCAACTTTTCCTTTTTATTACAGGCCCTGAGACACTGAGAGAGACCATCTTGACACAATAGCTGCTGCCTTATCTGGAACATTGTTTTGTTGGAGGATCTCCAATATCCCATCAAATAAAACCCTTATTAACAGCAGAGTGAAACGCAAATGCAGCAATTACCAGACATAACCAATGAGAGAAGTAAACGAGGATAATGAGTAAGATCACAATTTAGTTATCAGCTGGAATGTTTTCCTATAGGATTATTTCCATAATCATCACCCAGAAGAACTGTGGATGCAGTTTGTAGGTCAAGTGTGAAGTCTATTCAGTAACCTCAATGCTGTGGCAAAAGTGTCCTGGATTGAAGGAATCTAAGAAGGAGGGCTGTAAGTTTCAGAGCTGTCACAGTGTAGGCCCTAGTTCAGTATCATTGGGCTATCAATTATATCAATTTAGGCTTTATTTGATTTTTAGCCATCTGAGCTAGAACTGGAGCCAGCCATTCCATGGTACTTAAAATCCACTGTTGTGTCAGATCCACTGCAGTGTCATCCTGCTCAGATGTAATATGTGATACGCTGGTCAGCTTTTTGGAAATTGATGCTTTTTAGTCATTAATATTCCTGAGCTAAAAGTTAGCACTGCTGCTGGTTGGCTTTTTCACTTCCCTAAGGATCTGCAGAGCTCTCAGGTCTCTCCAAGGAGGCTTGTGCTCATTGCTGGGGAGGGGGACAACCTGTTGCAGAGTGCTTAGGGATGATCTCAGTTTGGAGCAGGACAACCTGCACAGGACCATGTCAGATGCATCATTCCTGACTCAGAGACTCCCTAACCCAAACCCACCAGGGGTGACGACAGAGAACGAAGTTAGAGACAACCCATCCCTTCAGTCTTTATTTGGGTGTTCCCAACCCTGGGTGCCAATCACGACTCTGATCCTCTCCCACCCCAGGACTAACACAGTGCTCTTCGGCAGCGCGCTGTGGCCGGGAGGTTTCTCTCTGGGACACCGACATACAGGGGGGTTAAATGACTGTGCACCAAACCAAACCACTGGTGACCCAAAATTACAACGTGGGAGTTCCTGACTGCTAGGCCCGTGCTCATTCCACTAGACCACACTGCCTCCTGAGAAAATACGTTTTAATGGTATCTGGCCAGCTGTGTAAACATGTCAAGAGAAAACCAAGTAAAACTGAACTGCTCCCATTAGGCAAGTTATATTCTATTTTATTTGTAAGCACAAATCCTAAATCCCTCCGCTAGAATGATATTTTCACAAACAAAAAGTAAGGAAATGAAAAACAAAAGCTTTACAGAAAATGTTGATGTGTGGGGCTGTGGGTGACATGACCAAGTTCATTTTCCCTGGAACAGTGAGCCTCTTCCTCTCTACCACACTCTGCTTTCCAGCCTGGCTCCCGACATGAGAGCTACATTTGGGGACAGATGGGCTGGTGCCCATATGGCAGGGAGGAAAGGCACCTATTTGCACCTTACGGGGTTTCCTCAGCTGATGACCAACCACCCCTGCTTAAAAATATGTTGCTGTAAGAATGAAAGCTATCAGGTAATGGGTCTGAGCACCCTCAATGTTCAGTGTTGTGTTGTCTAATTTTGCCTGTATTACAAGAAGACAAAACTTTGCCTGCTGTGGGACACAGCCAGACACCCAACAAGCGATCTTTATTCTTTTATTAAAATGCCTCTTTTCTGTCTGTGCATTGCAGGGTACAGAAGAACAAGGGGTGTATTTAACACTAATATGACCCATCCTCCCAAACACAGTTGTTGCAGCATCTAATACAATGAATTTTTGCTGTTTTTGGTTAAAAAAACCAGAGGATGGATTGCCATTTACTACCACTGAGGATAAAAAGCAGTGGGTTTGGGTAAGTAACTTGCAGAGAGCTGATTCCTGTGATAAAACATTTGAGGCTGTAGTGGGACTAATGGCATAAAAGAAAAACCAGTGCTGTACTCACTCCCTTGCTCACTGTTCAGGGCCCTTCTCTTGGCTCTGTGGGTGGCACCGACATCCCAGGACTCAAATCATTTCCCTTCGCTCCAGCGTGTGGGCACAGCTGCACCAAAAAATAGTGACATTTCTCACTTCCAGACAGTTTGGTTCTGGTTCTTGTGTTAATGCAGTTGCTAAGTGACAGCATTTCCCTGATCCCACTGCTGCTTTAGCCACGAGAGCAGACTCTGGCAGTGCGTTTCAGCTTTCAGCTCTGCTCTCACATACGTACCATGTTGTTTCTGCAGTGTTTGTCAGTGGTACTTTCTCTGTTCCTCTCCAGCAGTTACATGCAGAGCCAGGTTCCCCAGGGAGGTGCACACATGCTGGGCTGGAGATCCAAAGCTGCTCCTCTGCTGGTGACTGCACGGTGACACAGGAAAGAGAAACATTCACCTGCTGTGTCACCTGCAGCAAGCTTGTCTGACAGAATCTTCAAGGTCCACAGAGGTTTTCTGGGGCTGGAGTCTGAATGACAGCCGTAAGTAATGAGCCAAGCACTGCAAAAGGCAGAGCTCAGCCTGGGCTGGAGCTCTGAGCATTGGTAATGAATTATTTTATTCTTTGTTCAATGGGTTCAAGGTGGAGCCTGCAATCTCCACTCATGCTATCATGTTGGGCAGTGGATACTAGAAATCAAAAGTGAAAAAAATCACAGATGATTCAGAAATTCCAGATGTTCTAATGAAGTGGGAATGCCTGGTACAGGCAGGAAGAAAGTTTGAGTGTTGGATGTTAAAGAAAACGCCCGCGTTGGCAATGCTGAGAGCGGATATTTCTCACAGAGCGAATCACGGGTAGGGAGTTCTCATGGCTTATTTCTTATCTGGGTTTCCTGCTGGGACCATTCTTCCACGATTTCCCCCTTCTTCCTTGCCCTTCCCTTTCCCATCCCCACCCCTTTCTGGCCTGGATTTGTCTCCAGGGGGTGACACCACCCGGAGGGTGAGAAAATGCCTCTGTGGATGTGTTGTGGTACCTGCCCCAAGTACAGGGATTTGGAGCTGACAGCAATAGCAGTGAGGTGGATTAACCTCTTTACCTGGCCTCGGTGCACCTGCAGAGGTGTTCTGCTCCCCAGGTGGGCAGGTCTGGTCCTCTGGCACACACCAGGAGTGAGGTCGAGCCATGCACAGCGTGGAGCCCGCGCGGAGCCGGCGGGCTGGGGAGTCCTTCGGGGCTCACGAGGAGATGCCGTTTGCTTCCCCAGCCCCATCCCAACCGGGCAGCTGTTGGCAGCTGTGCGAGGTCACAGGTGGGTCTGCCAGCCCTGACTGCTCACATGAGCCTATTCCACTCTCAGTGAAGCTAAGGCTGGAGGAAGAGCCCCCAGCTGCCTCGTAAGCTGTCCCGAGTCAAAGGACTGGCTCTGAATTCTGCTGACGAGGACTGTGGTGGAGGGTTTTTGTAGAGGCCCCAGCTCAGGGCAGGATTTTAGCAGGTGTTGAGCTCTCCCTGAGGCTGGTTTCCGGCAGGCTGAAAGCAGCCTTTCAGCATTACCAGTGATGACATTGGATGAGAAAACGTTTTTCTTTAAACGGTAGTTTCTTCAAAGCAAGATGTGAAAAGCAAAAAGTCCTTCTCAAACTAGAATTTGCTTCCTAGAGTAGAGCACCAAAAACTAATGAAAGCCAGGTGCCTTGGCCTATCCCAGAAACAGGAAAGGGATGAAAAACCAACCTCAGCAGCCTGAAAATCTACAGTTACAGGAACCTGCTGCAGCACCCAGTGTCTCCCAGGCAGTAGAGAAGACCAGGAAAGGTGTGTTTGTGACACCAAGGCATAGTACGTACCGGCAGCGGAAGGGACTGAAGCTGCTGACACAAAATAAAGCAGCTTCCAGAGGCTGGGCTGCTACCAGGATTTGCCAGTAGGGGAGGGAGGATGCTGAAAGCTGCTTCAGGGCGCTCAGGTGCACTAAACAAAGCCCCAGTGAGTGCAGAGCCCAGCCTGAAGGCTGTTGCAAAAGCTGTGTGGGTGTTCAGAGTCCTTCCTGGATGGGGACAGCAATTAGGAGGTGAGCTGCGACAAGCTGTGTTACACAACCATCAAACCAGTCTGGCCACCCGTTCCCCCCAGTTCCACGTTGTGGTGCCAGTGTGCACCACTGGCTACAATCCCGTGGTGTGTTCATCCTGTCCTTCTGCGTCATCATTTTGCAGGAAAAGCGTTGGGAGTTGTATGTTTGCTGATGGAAATGAGCATGGCAGAAATGAGTCTGACACACTATCTGAAGGACCCAGGTCACCCTACAAATGTGTGCATATGCAGCAATTTATACCTAAAGTAGGTGTGTGTGCGTGTAAAATATGTCTGTGTGTATATGGGCACTCGAGCAAAACATATATGGGCAGGAAAATGCCTAAAAAAGCTACAAATAATTGCTATGGCGGGCAAGAGAAGCAAATGCCCCCTTTCCCTGGGCTCCTGAAGCCATCCAGACAATGGCAGGAAGCCAAGGGGAAAGAAGGAGATCAGGGGGAGCAAAACCAGGCTGGGCATCCTCTGTTTCACACTGGAAGTACGGCAACTCAGAGCTTAAGTCTTTTTTCATGAACCTTTCATCTGGACCAAAAGTGCTTGTACAAGCCTTGCTCACTGCCCGTGCCCCTGGGCTTACTTACAGGACTGCAGATTTTATCCAATCCTGCTGATTTTTCTGGGTGGAGATGAAACACTGATTTCCTTTCAGGAAAGCTCATCTCTTCCTGGGAATGGTTAAATAGTGCTGACTGCATGTATACCTCCTGGGAGGAACCAGAGAGAACAAACCCAGCCAGTTCCAGGTTTTGCAAGTGATGCAGACATAGGAGAATAATCTTTAGTAATGAGAGACTGATAAGCATTTTGTTACAGTTTATTAATTAAGATGCATGTATTTGATTGATCCCAAGGTCAGGTATTTCTGCCCTGGTGTCCTGATTCAGTCCAGAGAAGGATGCCAGATCCAGGCAGCTGCGGGTCTCTGTGTGTGCAGGATCTGGCTCACACTGACTCTGCCTGAAGGGATGGATCAGCCCAGACAGTGCTTGGCATGGGGAGAGCCTCTGCATCTCCCTCTGCATCTCCCTCTGCCTGTCCCAGCCAACTCCTCGCTGCACCATCCTGGGATCGGCTGCCAGGTTTTGATTAACGATTGATCCACACCAACAGCACGCAGGTCCTCCAGTTCCTGCTGACTCCTGATGGCAGAGTCCAGCAGACACATGTGTGTTATTAGCGCTGCAAGTCCAGTGGAGCAAACAGCTCTTCATCATATACACTTTTGCCAAGATATTATAGCACTGTTTCCACTTCCTGGCAATTAACTCCATATTTACTATTCAACAATGAGAAGCACTCTCTTCCAGATAGGCAGGTCTGCAGAGTTTGGAAGCTTCTTATTCCAAGTTGAAAACCCCAGAAAATTACTTTGAGAAACAATCTTCCTGTCATTTAAACACAAAGAAAAAGAATGAGAAGTGGTGTTGTCAGTGTCCAGTCTGTGTCCAGTCAGCTGACTGGACACAGGATTGAGTTTCAGATGACCTGGGTTCAGCCCTTGGCTGTGCTGTGGACCTGCACCTTGTGACCTTGAGTTAAGGTCCTTGTCTCTCCCCCAGCCCTAGTGTTTGTCTGCCTCTGTTACCTGTCGAAATTACTAAAGGTGTGGGGTTAAGCATAGAGCCATCAATCAAATGAGGAGCTATTGGGGAGGAAAAGAAGGGCTGAAGGTGGCTGCATTTCCTTCAGCTTGGCTACCGTCTTTCCAGGTACTCTGAAGTATCCTCCAGATTGGGGATCAGTATGTTGGACTTGGAATAGGCTGGGTAGGTTGCACAGATCCGTGGTGGTCCTGGCTAAAAAGGAAAACTCAAGCCCTTAGCTGCAGGTTTGTCGGTAGGGCAAGTCTGATTTTTTCCAATAGGTGAGTTCAACTGCAAAGTCTCTGTGGCTGGGACTGTTTTCAATCTGGTGGCTGTGCCCACAATAACAGGAGCAGGATGTCAGTGGGAGCCTCCAGAGCCGCTGCAGCACAAATACTCATCGGTCCCTAACAGATAATGTTTCCTGTCTCCAGCTTTTATGAGAGCCTTACGGGCCAAGGGACTGGAAATCTTCCTCTCTGTTTTGCTGGTTGCGGCCTCCAGTTGAGGCAGGTATAACAGGGAAGCGCCTGTTCACTGCTCCGTCAGCTCTGGATGTTCTCCAGATGCCACTGGGGAGACCTGGTGGCTCCTGAGAAAGAAAATATGCCCACGAAGGCTCAGTGTAGTGATTACTAGCTATCCCACACCTTGGGGAGCCAGTGCTATCTGTGGCTCTGCCCTGATGAAACTAGGTACCGGCTGGATAACAGCCAGGCCTGGCCCAAATGGCCGAGCAGAGCATGACAAGGGAGCCAGGAGGAAGGAAGTGAAGTCAGCCCTGTGATCCACACCAGATGCACACTCACACTTTGCTACGAGCTCATTACCCCTGACCACGTGCTGCCCTGGTCTGCAGCTACAGCTGCTGGGGGAGCTGCCAAACTTGGCACGGACCTGGCCCGTCCCCAGATGTGTCTTTCGGGTGTGAGGCAGCCCTTTTCCCAGGGCCCCGTGCAGAGCAGTGATGGTTACGTGAGTTACGCAGCTATCCCTGCACAGCCAGCCATAGTGTGGAGTGGGAGCATGGTGACACACAGGGACTGGTGTGATCCCTCCCAGGCTTGTGTGGGGGCTGACGGCTGGCCAAGGCTGAAAATGTTGGGTGGGTAGTGATCACAGAAAGTATTTGCATTGTTTATCAGGCCATGAAAATCATGGGGTTTAAAGGATATATCCATGGAGTACAACCAGTAAGTAGTTGCTTAAGACAGCCTGCTGCTGGGACAGCCAAATCATGGCCTCAGGGCAAACTGGGAAGAAGATCCTGTTCCCAGTAGGTCTGCTGGCAGCAGCCCTGACTGTCCTGAACTCCTGCAGGACTGAGATGACTGCGGCTCCAATCCCAGGGGCCGTGGCTGAGGAAGGAGGAGGTGAGCTCAGAGAGGCAGCTCCACAGGAGCTTCTGACACCAGCAGATGAGGTGAAAGTAGGAGCTTGGCCTTTTCACGACTCAGTAGCACTGATTTGCTCGGAGAAGTAGGAGTTGGAAGGAGAGGGAAAGGAGCAGATGCAGCTGTGGGGTAGAAGGCCAAAGGAGGAACAGGCAAGACGAGGGAAGACCACTGCTAGGAGACACATTCAGCCAAGCCAGCTGCACATCTCGTGTTTTGGGGTTTCTTAATTGATTTTTATACTAACAGACAAGCTGATTTTGTTTTTTGGATGTTTCTCTAGAACTGAGTCATTTCCTGGGGGGGTGGGAAGAAAATAGCATTTTTCTCAAAGCTTCAAAACAGAGTTTTAGCATTTGGATTGAGGATTCTTTCTTTGTTTGGTTCTTCCCTCTCTTTCATTGAAACAGTTACATTTTTAAAAGCCTGAAAACAAAAGCCAGTGGTTGACAACCCCTAACCTTGTGGCAGAGTTGCTCTTTGCCCACAGTGTGATTAGCAGGTAGTCCAAAGCAGTGTACTGGGTGGAGGGTGAGCCCAGCCAAAGCGGCCCAGCTCCAGACTGTCTTGTCATCATATTCACCCACAGAGGTTGATGCTTTTTCCAGCTCCTGCACACGTCACTGGTGTTGGTGCCTGTCTGCTCCACAGCACACTGACCTTTTGTCTGGTTTACACATCAAAATGGACTGTTTTGGCAGCAGTTTCCAGTTCAGTGTAAGCTACATGCCTTTGCACTATAGTGGATGTAGGGCAAAGCTGCCTAAAGCCCCCAGAGCTTATGTGTTGACCTGGGGAAGCCTAGTGTGAAACAGTGGTGAGTCTGGATCTTTTTTTGGCCAGAAGGATATAAATACAACATGTTAGTTAAATCTTTGCCTAATAAAAGTGGACGTCTGCAATCAAGCTGATTTGCTAGAGACTGGAGCACAACTAAAGTGTTAAGAGGCAAAGGGGCTACCAGCCTCTGAACAGCATGCATTGACAACTAAGGGATGCACTAGCTTTTAAAAATAAACAGGAGAAATCACACCATCCAGGGATCTCCAGGCACCAGCTTCACTCTGTCCTGTCTTGCCTGTGGATTGTGGACTGGAAGACCACAGGCCAAGGTGGAATGTACTGCAAAAACTTCCATTGACTTCAGTAGGTCCTGGACTGATCTTACGGCCTTTTTTGTTTGTTTGTTAAGCATGTCCTGTACTACTTGGTTTCAGGAATGTTTTATGTGTAGTTTCTCAATGGAGAAGGAGGTAAACATACCCTTTCAGTTATTGCCTGTATGTCACAGTTGGCTTCAGAGGGACCGCTGCTCTTGGTTGAGCGCTGGCGTAATTACGCTGGAAATCAGAGTCACTGCAGTTACCTCAGATCCAGAGAGGTTTACATCTCACTGCACTATTTAGCTGGTTATCCTAAATAGTGTGCAATGAAGCCAGAAGCAGGAGAAAAGAAAACTTTTAAAGGTGTGCTCATTGACTCAGTGAATAGAGCAGGAAAACGCAGAAGGGATATTGTGAGCATGCACAAGGCAAACTTGATCCAACTCGACCCCCAGTTTCTCATATCTTTCTTTCATGGTGCCAATGCTTGCTAGGACCTTAGCACCGTATGATGTACAGTAACACTTGGAATTATGGAGTAGCCTGAAGCGTTAACCCTTGGAAGTCAACAGGCACATGGTGAGCAGCAGGCGATTGTAAAATACAGCCTGTCTCTTGAAAACAGCTTGATTTCTTATCCTCAACAGATTGTATTAACCCATTCTTATCTAAACTGGTGATGGGCAGTGATTTAATGTTTTAAAACAAAAGGAAGCAAGGGAATACTGGTGACTAATTTCCTCCAAACCACGTCATGTGGGTGTCATCTTCCTCGTGCGTTGTTTGTTTTGCTGATTAGTCTTTAGGTAGATATTCATATATCAACTATTATTTTCCGCTGTGAATTGTGGTTTTCTGCCCAGCAGCAAGTCCAGTTTCCAGGGTAATTGGGAAGCCAACTCCTTTCTAACTACGCAAAAGATGAACTGTGTTTCCTGCAACTTTAATGTCTCTGATGTGAGTGGTTGAGTAATAGCCGGACACAACAGTGTCTTCTGTAAGGAAATATGCCAAGCGTTGCTGCTTAGAAGTGAATAAAACTTTTTTTAAACTTTTTTTCTTTTTTTAAAAAAAGTGTTTTGAATTATTTGAAGCTGCAAAAACAGCCCTTTTCAATCAAAGCTTACCCTTCACAACAACAGGATGCATTGCTCTATTTAAGCAAGTAATAATACTGGTTTTAGTCACTGCACATGCATCGCTTCCTGTTGGGAGGATTGCAAAGAAAACTAATTTATTGTGTATCAGATCACTAATTCATTGTGTATTTGCAGAATTTATATACAGAGATGTCTTCTAATACCATCTGAGTGTAAGAAAATATAACTTTGCAAAAAGCTGGTGTGATCTGTCAATTGGCTGTACAGCATACAACAAAATTAAGGTAAGCAGCCTCTGAAGGACTGTTTTGTTCTGTTAGCATTAGCAAAACCATGAGTATTTAAGGTCTCAATACTTCTGATTTACAGTCAGAAAAATTTACTGTCAAGAACTGCTCATTCTGATTGTACAAAACCTTTCACCTAAAAATTCCCAGTTGCTTAAAAAGCAATTACTGGGAGCAATGGCAAAATTTTGCCTAAGAACTTCTTCATTTGCCCCCTGCTAATGATCTGCTGGGATTCTGCATCTCCCAGAACATAAGCATAGCAGAGTAATTCTGATGTCTGTCATTGCTTCCTTACTTATATTAACAATGTATTCATGGCTGACTTCCCGGAGTTGGTTTCTCGGTGTTAGGCTGTACTAATGAACAGAGAACAGATTCTGAGCTCTCGCTCTTCCAGGGGCAAAAAGCCCAAACTCGGCTGAAATTAATGGAGTTTCTCTACCTTAACCTGGCATAAGGAAGATCCTGGCCTGCCTTCAGGTAGATGCCCTGAGGCTTTTCTTTCAGCCAGGCAAGGCTGCTGCTGACACTGTCCTGGAAGCAATTAACATTTCAATCATTTTGGGTTTCAGCAGTGCAGTTCCTGTCAGGGTGCGGAAGCAACAGGACTGACAGGCAATGCCCTGTGCCCTGACCTGAGAGGCCGTAATGAGATCCCAGCATTTCCCTGACGGTGGAGGACAGGCCGGATCTCTGCCCTGCACAGTCAGGGAAGGAAACGCGTATCAAAGCTGGTGACAACTTTTGAGTGTGTATACATGAATCAATGCTGTGCTGTGCTTTTAAAGAATTTTTTTTTAATCTATCTGTATGTCAGTGGAGGATTTTTAATCAGAAAACTATCAACATCTGCAGATCCAGGCTTTCCTACATCATCCGAAGTCAGACTGAACATCTGTCAGCCCACCAATTGTTTTACCATTTTCCTGCCGAGCTATCCACTGCTGGGAAGAGGAAGGGGGTGTTAAGCCCCCATCTAACCCCAAGGGCCAGGTTATCTTGTCAGTGTAAATCGGGATCCTCCGTCCAGTGCAGTGGGGTTAAAAATAAAATCATTCTTAGAATGGACCGTGCTTTCCCTGGTGCCAACAGCCAAAGGGGAACTGGGTCACACTAAACAGTGCACAAATGGAGAAGAAGAGAATCCCGGGAACCTTGTCACTGAACTTCACCTTCATCCTCTGGCCACATGAATTGTGGTCCCTGAACACTTCAGCTCAAGCTGTGTTTAGCTCCTTTATCACTTTATCCCTTTTCCATCCTGTTTGTTCCTTCGGCCAGCTCTTTCACTGCGGTTAATTGACCTGGTTTCACTGATTTCTGTGAAGACTGGCCAAGCCTGCCATGCTGGAGAAGTGGGTCACCGTCCATCATGTACACCAAGGCTTCAGTGGGAGGTTGCCTCAACTCTTTGCTTAACAGAGGAGCCTTTTTGCTGACACGTGAAGCTGCATTTTCACCTCAATTTCATCAGACTGAGGATTGGTTTCCGTAGGAGGAACACCCGGGAGATGCTGTGAGGAAAAGGAGGGTCTGGTGACTTAACATCCGTGAGAATCATGTGTATGTTGGTTCAGATAAATTTAACTTGGGACTTACTTTGTTTGAGAAACTTCAGACAGAAAAAAACCCAACAGATTGTAACTCCCCAACCAGGGGGTTATTGCCAAATGGATGCACTGCATCAAGCCTTACAAGAAACAAATGTATCCAAGGGGAAGAAGTAATCCTTCTGTTAGAAATTACTGCAAACAAAACTGAAAATGTTGCCATCACTGTTGAAATTTGAGCCCTGGGAGTGGAATTCCGTACCTCAAAAAACTGCATTTTGGCCCAAAGCGGGAAGCAGAAAGATTTCTCTTTAAAAGAAAAAAAAAAAGAAAAATTAGCAGAAGCCAGAGGATCTACCCTTTAAACCCATTTTCTCTTTAGATCAGGCTACAGTTATGCTTAGACTAGTATTTATTACATGAACTGTTCAGTTCTAAAAAGACCCAGTCCAGAAAAACAGGAAGGTTACTTAGTGGATGTGAACAACTTTATTCATTTTAATGGAAGTACTGGACTGTTTCAAGGTAAGCACCAGCTTAAGTACTTAATCAGTTCAGAGCCAAAATTTATCCAATTTTTGTAAGAAAAAACCAATCCCATTACAGTACAACTAGAACAGTGCATTGTGTCAGTTTCCCTTTTGAAATATATACAGTAATTGCAATTTGTCAACACAGACACCTCCCAGGTTGAATCACCAAGATGCCTGGAAATGAACAACAGCATTCAGGTAGTGGTATTTGCTGTAAAATGAAGGAGTCTGACTTCACCCAAGTACTCCCTAATCCCAGTGTAATGCTACTCCCTGGAGTACAGTTGCAACTGTTTTTCTTAGTATAGTGTGAATGACTCAGACAAAAGGGTTTTTTCCTCTATTCTCCCTGAGTGACCCATGTGCAGGAAGAGGAAAACGCTGTGTTTCACAGGGGAAGTTTTCCAGTATCTTGCTGAACTTGTCAGACCTTCCTCCTCTGCTTTCCAGCTCTGCAATACTTGAACTGCAAGCTGGCAGTGGCCTTGGTCAGACTGAAAAGAGGTGGCGCAGTTGGACCAGCAGATACACAGAGCAATGTGCCAGTCTTGGAACATCTACTGACAGTGCCTTCACTACAGAAATCACTTCAGAGTCGACATGAGCTGGTCTAGGATGCAGCTCTAGCGTTAGTGCAGTCACTGAAAGCCTTGCTGATGTGAATCAGGCTGAGAGCCGTGGGGAGGGAGGGTCATCTCTTGATAACCAGTGCACAGAGATCTGTCAGCCTGGTCACAGCTCTCAAGGGTTGTGAGGCATCACCTCTTACGCCACTTGTGGAATCCAGTCTTTATTACCTGCTGACAGACATGAGCACCGAACTCCTTTTTAATATTGAACAAAGTGAAAGCAGTGAGATATTCAGATTCCCGTGGTCTTGGGAGAATAAGGAATGTGTGCTTAGCTATAGGATAGTACTCATCAAATTGTGACTGTCACAGAATTGTTCTAATTATACCATCAATCTATATAGGATTAATACAGGAAAGCCCAGGCAGAGAAACATATGCTGTGGGTTTTATCTTCAACACAAGCCTCTAATCTTTCCTCAGGAAATTACCATGTATTTTATCAGTACCTTGGTGTTAATTTTTAAAACCTCAAGATTTCAACCAAAAGGAACTGGCCATTTACAGTTTTTTCTTTCTTATAAAAGTAGTTGCTGTTTCCTCATTAACTATTTAGCATCCTGGCAGGTTATCACAGTGAGCTGAGTTTGGCAGAACTGCGGGGCTGTAACCCTGAAGGAAAATGTCATGGCTCTGTCTATCTGATACATTTTGGTTAGCAGATTTAAAAGCAGCAGTAACAGAACCTTAATAAGATATATTTGGCAAGAATATACAAAATAACTATTAAGCTGGTTTACATCTGTTTCCTTTTTCATTCATTTTTCCTTCTCTAATTACATACTTAACATCAATCTGCTATCACAGTAACTTGAATTATTTTCTCTCTGGGTTTAGCCTCCACGTCACTGTCACTGGATTTCATTAGTGCTGCTTCACCGGTAAGTAATGAGCATCTTTGTACTTAGATATCCAGACTCCTGCAGTCAAAGTGATTAGCAGCACATCTCTTTAAACACCCCTGTCAGACAAAGGTATGAAGAATGACTAGGCCTGTTCTGTATTGCCAGCATTCACATGTGTAGAGTCTGATAATCACATATAAAATAGTGTGAGATTTTGGAAGATTGGGGGCAAATCTGTGGAAAGCTTTATACACTTCAGAAAAAACTATCTTTGGAGTAAGCACATATGCCCTGAAGTACCTCATATATAACAACAGATGTTGCACCACAGGTTCAGAAAAAAAAAGAGAAAATAGTTATTTTTTCATTGGATGGTAAGTAGTTTTATGAGTTTTTTGGTGGTTGTTTTTTTTTTCTGGTGCTGTGAGTCAAGAAGATAAATGTTTGTTCTCTTTGGAGAACTGTGAGGCTTTGCTTCAGACTGTCATGTTTCAGTGCTCAGGAGCAGAGGGCTGGCTCATGGGGTGAGGGCTGGGGTAAGGCTGGTACTTTGTCCCCCAGCACTTGCCCAGCCATGGCAGCGTAAGGGGCTCCCAGGGAGACCCTTCTGGTCATCCTGACTGGCCAACAGCCATGGCAGCGTTCGTCCTCTACAGACAAGAAGGGGGCTGAAAATAAGAGTATTAAGTGAGTATAAAAAAAGGCTGGGCTGACCCCCACCGTGCCCTGTACTCAGCGCTGTGTTTGTTTGCAGCTCTGCGGGTGCTGAGTGTGTTGATTGTATTAGAAGTGTATAACTGCAACCTGATAAGGACAACTGTAATGGTCTGTGTGTTGGTAGGAATAATCAATTGCAAAGGAATGGGGTAAAGAGCCAACAGATCGAGCAGGAGTTGTCTGAAAAGGTATGGGTGTTAGAGAGGATTGTAGGCTCAATGTGAGCCAGCAGTGTCATGCAGATCTTAACCCCCCCAAAAAAAAGGAAAAAAGGCAAACATCATACTGGGATAGATCACTGAAAGTGCAGTCAATAAGCTCATCCTACTATTCTACTTACCATGAGTAAGGCCACAGTTGGGGTACCATATCCAGCCTGGAGCTACACATTTGAGAACAGTTGTGGGTCATCTTGAGAGAGACGAAGAACAAGAACAACTCAGAAACTGAAATTACACAGAAACGTCAAAGGAACTGCAATAATCTGAAGAAATGACAGAAGAGAGTAATAATAAATAGGTAAATAACTGTGGTAAAAAGGAAAAGAAATTATTGTTAGGGTTGGTTGTAGGAAAAGAAGTGGTGGGCTTCTGTGCTTAGATGTAATTGTATTGCTTTTTTAGACATTAGGGACTGAATGTACAAGACTTTTCTAGGCCCTGAACTATAAACATCGGGGTCTGACCTTTTGGAAACCACAATGACTAAAAGGCAATATGGAGGAATTGAGTTTGCCCACAAAATGACTCTGAGACAGCACAGAGGACTCTCAGCTCACTGCTTTCTCTTCTGTTCTCCGGATTTGTCCTTGAGCTAAAAGGTGCAATATTTGGTTTTAAGTAATGGTAACAGCAGTAGGGAGGTGGTGAAGAAAGAAGCCAGAATGTGTCATTTCTGCTGCCTCCTACCACTCTCTTCACAGAGAGGAGCATCTCTGCTCATCTGCCTCTACCCTAAACCCTGCTTCTTCCACTGGGCTCACGAGCCCCATCCACTCAGCCAGTGCTGCATGTGGAGTATACATGGGTTTACTGCAGCAGTTTTGGTAGCTTCACCTCTTCTCTTTAGATTTGTTGTGCCAGGGTAACTGTTCACTCAAAGTTTTCCCTATTTGCTTTCAGAACATCAGAGTGGAGAATTCCAGAGTAGTGCCACAGAAACAAAGATCATGCTTGGGACAGGCAGCAGTGCTTGGTGTCTTGCTGTTGTTGCCACAGGAGGCAAAAAGAGTGCCACCAGCATCTAGTGACAGGTAAAATAACCCCCAGCAGCACCACCAAAGGCGGAATATATTCCACAGTTCAGTTCTCTGTTTCCTCATGCACTGATAAAAGCATGTTAACAGAACAACAGGCTTTATCCAGGCTTTCTAGGGAGAATAGGGGAGATAAGAGCTTAAAGAGAAGGAAGGGAGGAGCAGGTAGCACTTGAGAGTTGGGCTGTCTGGTTTCCAGCCTCAAATGCATATTTCAGGTGAAAAAATGTGACCTGCTTTTCCAACTGACATCTCTGTCAGGGAGTCGAGGGATGGTCTCAGGCTAATGGCATTTTTTGGTTTATATGATTTCAGAAAACCAAGTTTGAATGATGAGAAAAAAAAAAATTGATAGGCCTCCACAGATTTTTAAAAAATCACACTTGGCCCTTCTGTGCTTGTGCTTTTTAAAAATGAAATTCAAGCTGATTATCACAGATATATTCCAGCTGAAGAATATAGTTCAGGGTTTGGATGTGAAGATTGACGAACAGTTGGAAGAGTCCACATGCTTCAATAAAGCATTGATGATTTCTGACACACAGTAGCATGAAGAAGCCTAAATATGATTTTCTATTTTAATTACTTGGCCCGTACTCATGAATGGGAGCCTGAACTCCATCTGCACTGACCTTGAAAACGCCCTGGAGGTTTATGATGAAATGAAGCGTATGTTTTCTGATGATTTCTGGAAAATGGGGAAACACAATAAACACTTGTTCTAGTTTAAATTTTTTTCAGAAAACAGTGTGACACACCATCAGATCACCTACATTATTGCAGGAGAATTTGGCAGTGTTCCACTTCAGTTGCTGTAACATACATGGGATTTGACAGTTGTATGCAGATACTCAGATCAGGATTTCATATATGACAGCCTCACCCCTGAAGAACTGGACAAATGTAAACCATACGAACAGTCATTCTGGCTCTTGCTGATAAATCGATCATCTTAATAGATGAATTATCGTAGTGAATGAAATTATGTTTATGTGTCGGTCACATTGATGACTCCACACAAATTGGCTTTTAATTGATAGCTTGATTATGGGTCTGGCCACAGTGACACAGTGTCCAGATTTTGTCGAGTAGTAATGCCTCAAAACCCAGTTTCAGTCCTGAATGAGGACACTACTTTTAGCTACATACAGAGGTCCTAAGGAGTCTTTGCAGTGCACTTGTTATGCCCACGTTGAATGCACGGGTGGGAGTGCAGTGTGGATCAGCCGCTCTCTGAAGGTCACCACAGCTGCCAGGAGCACAGCTGGAAGGGCTGGGTGAGCATACTGGATATATCAGCAAAGTAAAAATGGTCACCAAGGGATAGGCTGGAAAAATGGTGGACAAGGACAAGCATGCAAAGAGAAATGCATCTACGTGAAAGTGCTTGGTGAGAATTAATTTGTCTTTCACCCCAAATATTAAGTGATTGCAAGGTAGGCAGATAAAGTGGGTTTGATGTGGTTTTTTGCAATTAGTATTCCTTTTCTTCCCCCCTCTCTAGGTTTTCTATTGTCTTTCTCTTTTTTTCCCTCTCTCTCATGAACAGTCTTCATATCCATGTCTTACTATTTTCCACACTTCTTTTCCCTAAGGCTTTCACTATGCAGATTTACAACCCCTTTCATTTCCCAGGATACTGCTTACATACACAGGGTGAAAATCAGCCTTTTCCTGCCAGGTTATGTGGCCACCCTCCCTGCCACTCCTGAATGACTCCAGACTACTATTCCCTTGAGGACTAAACTAGATTGGGATTTATTAAACCCGTAGCCCCCTGTTTGAATGATATATGGCCTCAGGCAGTAGGCACTAAGGTGAATGCACACTGCTTCTTTGTAAAGGCACTACAGAGTGCACTGCCCCAGGCATTCCTAAACTATCTTGTCCTGTGTCAGCAAGATGCCTTAAAGAACTCTCTATAGAGCTTTCATTGCTCCATTCTCTCTCTGCTCCCACCCGGTGCATTTCAATACAGTAGGGAAAGGATTTCATCCTTAATTGAAATTCCTTTCATCAGCCTAGATATAGCCTGAACAAAGATACTGACATGAAAAAGCAGTCAAGAACATATCTTTAAAATGTCAATTTGCCAGTGACAGGCATAAAATGCAGTCACTGCAAATCAAGGCTCTAAACTCTCATTGTGTATTATCACATAGCTGCCACTTCACCCTCCCCCCACTATCCCTCCCATAAGTTGTGATGTTTGTACATCTTTGTTTTCCTTTCCACATTCTTCTCATATTGTATTCACAACAAATCTGAGGATAGCTGAGTCTTAACTAAACCCCTGCAAACCTTAGAGAAAGCTGTTTTAAACCCTGAAGAGTGTCATTTTTCTTAGGCTTATACTTCTGAAGAAATTGATCATTCAAGCACCATGAGTTTTCTATTTTTCCTTTTTTAATATTCATTCTGGTAAATGGATACACTTTTGTCCATATAGAACTGTAAGTTTAATGCTACATGGGTTTATGTGGCAGAAAATTGCTACGATCTTGCTCAACTGTAGAAAGAGAAATAAGTAATCCAAGTTCTTACCACTGGCACAATGTAGGGAAGGATACAGCCAATAGAAAAAACATAAGTATGGGCCATCTACTGAAGGCTCTATTTAGCTTTCTTATCCTGGGTGACTATTTTAGGTGTTATATCTTTAAATTTTGACTATACAGAGACCAGAACCTGGAGAAAAAGGAGGCTCAGGAGAGACCTTGTTCTCTACAACTCCCTGACAGGAGGTTGTAGCCAGGTGGGGGTCGGCCTCTTCTCCCAAGTAACAAGTGATAGGACAAGAGGAAATGGCCTCCAGTTGCACCAGGAGAGGTTCAGATTGGGTATTAGGAAATATTTCTTCACTGAAAGGATTGTCAAGCGCTAGAACAGATTGCCCAGGCAAGTGGTTGAATCCATCTCTGAAGGTCTTTAAAAGGTGTGTAGACATGGCATTTAGGGACAAGTTTTAGAGATGGACTTGGCAGTGCTGGGTTAATGTTTGTATTCTGTGATCTTAAAGGTATTTTCCAGCCTAAATGTCTCTATGATTCTATGATCTTCCCACTGGCACAAGAGCGATACATCTCCAGTAAGTTCTTGATGCCATCAGCTGTTACCCAGGTGTTCTTTTCCAGACACAACAATTCCTACTCCATTTGGTTCTCTCGTGTTTGGGAGGGTCTTCCTCCATCCCCAAAGCAAATTAAGTTTTCTATTTCAAATCCTTCCTTTAAGCACACCTTTGTCTAGAAACTGCAAAGAACTTGGTAGTGACATGGCTGATAAGAACACAGCCAAGTATGCTCGGTGATAGTCCTTCATTATTTGCCCTGCACCTGAGTTTGGTAGATTCCAGTGTGATCTCTTGCCTTGTGCTTCAGCTGGCAGAGACATTGCATTCTTTAGCATAGTCTAGAACAGGCCTGGGATACACAGTTACTAACTTACATGAACAGTAAGAAATAATACTTGCACTCTTCATGCATTATTTGTCCAGGAAATAAGCAAAAATGCTTTGAGGAACTTCCTAGTCTGAGTCTGGTGTTTGTAACCAGTCCTGCAATCAGATGATAGTTGCAGGTGTGCAGGTATGAGACGGGGGACTGTTTATCCAGCTGTAACAGTCCCACAGTTGGCCAGCGGCAGCAGGAAGTCAGGCATGGTTAATGTTTAAGATACATAATCTTCACAGAGCTGCTGCCAGGTGTCTTCTTTGGCTTCAGTCTCACTGTCTTCTGGCCTATTTTTTTGTCTATCCAGTGTTCAGGAAAAGGAAGTGGGGGGTGGAGTGCTCTGCCCTTGCAACAAGCATGGTGAGACTACAGGACATGGAAATAATCCAGACATAACCAACCACTGTGCTCTTTTTGTTGTATTTGCCTTTTTGGTAGCTGTTTGAAGATCTTCCCTGCTCACCTGAGCCATCTTCCTAGGTCCATCAACAGTTAATTAAAGGCTGGTAGTGAAAACTTCATAGGTAACATTTTCCTGTGGGATACTTCCCTTCTCTAAGTAGGCCTGACAATTTATTATTGAATGCTTGGATATTCTTCCCTCACAGGCCATATATTAACATTTAGCGAAGAAGCAGGGTATTTCACAGAGTCTTAATGTCACGTTAGCTACAAGGCACAGCAGCATGGATAGACCTTTATTTACATATCATTAAAAAGATGAGTTCTGTGGTAACAGAACAAGCAGAAAAACTTGTTTTTCTTGAGCATTTTCACAGTACTTGGTCAAGTGAAAACTATGCAGATGCCTGCTGGCTGCAAAATGAAAAAAGCAGAGGGAAGTATGGAGTTGGGGTAAAGAGATTTGAGATGAGAAGGACTGCTGGACTGAAGCAGTAGTATCAGGGTGTACCACAGAGGAAAAATCTCATATAGCCATTCTTCAAGTAGCAATTTCAGATGTTGAGCATGAGAAATATTGGCACACTCACTATCCATTGTCTTTCTGTGCCCACCATAGCTGAGTATCTGGACATAACCATGTCAGAAGATTTGCATATGCTGGAAACATCCTCATCTCAAGGAAAGCGTGAGATCTTTAACAAAAGAGGAAGCCAAAGGAAGGAGGGAGAACACTAGAAGGAACCAAAGCTCTCTGTGGCAGTGGAAATAGCCAGCACGGTTGCTTGGTGGGCTACTGGAATTAGGACAGCTCAGATTTGTCTGAAATGTCAGAAGAACAAAGCAAGCTCTGGGCAGTGCCAGGGAGGGGGTGTGTGTGAGAGGCATGAAGCTGTCTGTGCCCAACTTTCTACAGTGACCCCTCCAGCCCTCCAAGCAGCACAACCATGGAGGACTACTAAAGATGTGGCTGTCACTGAAGCAGCACACAAATGGATGAATAAAAATTCTCTGGATTTTCACTCTCCAACACTTGGATATTACAAGGCCTTTGTGACAACTCAGGATATAGGATACACACTAAATGAGTGCTAAACCCTAAGTTCTTTTTGCTTCACTTTCTTGAGCTACAAACTCGTGGACACTGTTTTCATCTTGCCATGATGGCAGCAGTATTTAGGAACTCCTTTTTCTTTCTTCTCCATCCTTCTCATCCAGCACTAGATCCATTTCAGTCACTCCTTCTTGCTCCTTTCTTCATTCTGTTCTCCAAGCCTTTGGCAAACGTTATCTTTCTTGAGGAGGCATCCAATGTGCAGGAATTATTTAATTGTATGAGTAGTGGACTGAGATGAATGTAAACCACAGAGAGCGTATGATGTGAACAATGAAGAAATAACTCTCATAACTAATGAGAACTAACGAGGTTTGCACAGCCCCATTCACTCAAGGAGCAGATTCATAACACTCCCCCTTTGATTCAAAGAGGACACTTTAATCTCACTACTGCGAACATGACCTAAGGACGGTCCAGGGTGGAGGATGGGAAATATTGTCCTTTTAATAGTCTATTCTTTGGAGTAGCAATATACTTATGATATAACAGCTGCTGCTGTGTGGCTCTGGGTGAGTCATACAGCCTTTGAAAGGGTTCTGAGAAATGTTCGTTTCAGCTGGTGCTACATGCCCGAATTCCAGCTCGTATCTTGGCTTCAGCGTGTGTGCAGAGAGAGGGATGCATAGCGGCAGCACTAGATAGGTTCTTCCAGATCTCATCACTTCTCAGGGTACATTCATGATTTTCTCAGGGTTGTTTCAGTCTTCCTGCAGATTATCAATAGTGTCTCTTGTAACAGCTGAGGTGGAGCTTGAGGGCATTTTTGAACCCCAAGGAATTTCACAGGGTTCCTCATTTACTTATTCTGTATTTTCTTTGTCCAGATTTTCCTATTACAGTCTGTAGAGTTGGGGTTCCTTTCGTCATTTCATCACCCTAACCTGGGGCGCGTTGGCTGTCTCTGCCACCCAAAGGAACCCAGCATCAGTAGGTGGGACATGTTTCATTACCCTGACCAATCTCTGGGCCCTGCCAGCCTCCCAGAGGGACATGTCTGGGACATGTGTAATTAACTGGGTATTCTCTGTCCTCTAGAGGAACAGTCTGTCCGTGCCAGAAGCCAAAAGTTCAAGCTAGTTGGACATACACATTTCTCCCTTTCATTTTTTCCATTAACTGTCAGCATAGACACAATTATTGCTGGCTGATTTTAGCATTTCTGAAATTCCCATTGTTAGGAAAACTAAAGACTGATGTGGATGGGGGCTGATCTCATTTTTGGTGTTCCAAAGACAAAGAAGTATCACATATGACCAACTCTTTTGTATACAGGTTTGGACTGACTTTTCTTAGAGTTGGCAAATGTTACCCAACCAATATGAAAGGGAAGTCCATCTCAGGCTTGCAACTAATGACATGACCTCAATTCTGCAGTTTTTGAAACTTTGTTCCTCATAAGTAGCAAGTCTGGCAATGGATACACCTTAGGAGAGCAACATGCAGAGATGAAGCTGCTGGCCGCGTCTCAAGTGAGGGCACTGCTCGGATGTGCAAGAATTGCAGGGTAAGTGCAGTTGCACAGGTGTAATTTTTCTTATATTTTCAGTTGGGCTATCTTACAGTGGGGTTTTTTTCAGCAAGCATGCAGTGCTGGTTAATTAAGGGGTGTAGTTTTAGCCTGTGTTACTGACAGAATGTTACACATAAACGTGTCATCCTTTGCCTGCAAACTTTTGCGCGCTGCTCTCAGGGTCGAAGACTGCATTAGAGCTGCAGTACCACAACCACTGATCCACGGGGTCTGCCATATGCTCTAAGCAACTTGCTAATTTATTCTATGAATTATTTGAGATATGGGTCATTACACTGATTTTTCTAAGGAAACGAGGCTTCAGCAATTGAACCATTTTAAGTTTTCCGTGGTATATCTTGAAACTGCCGGCGAGTTTCACCCAAATCTACAGATCCTCTAGAGCTTTTGAACCTGGGACGCGCATCTCGCTCGGCAGCGGGGGAGCGGAGCCCTGAGCGCTGCGGAGGAGCAGCTCCATTGGCATTTCTGCACAACGTGGGCAGTTCGAGGAGCGATGCTCGGGGCCATGGGGAGCCCCTCACCCGGCCCGCCGTGCCCCGTTCTGAGGGCTGGCACTGGTTCAGGTGTGACCGCTCAGGGTGACCCGCAGGGTGCGCGGGGTCAGGGCCGCGGCGCGCGCCCTCAGAGACCCCTCAGAGGGCGCGAAATGGCCCCTTCGCGCGCCCGCCCCTCGCCCCCGGCCCCGCCGCGCACGCGCGAGGGTGGGTGGCCGGCGGAGGAGTGAGGGGGGGG